>VZQC01015508.1:4609349-4695042 GCA_009823505.1 Rhizomys pruinosus | reverse complement strand
GGGGGGGGGGGGGGGGGTGTTATGCCTTATCTAGCCTGCGCCCCAGCAGCGTGCCCAAAGGCACAGCCGCACCGGCTGCCCACCCGACTCTCCAGACCCTCTGGCCCTCTGGCCCAGCGCCCGGTCCCGCCCTCAAGGCCCTGGGAAGAACCCGGCTCCCGAGCTACTTGCCCAAGTGGCTTCTGGGTAGCCTGCCCAAAGGCACAGCCGCACCGGCAGCCCACCCAACTCTCCAGACCCTCTGGCCCTCTGGCCCAGCGCCCGGTCCCCAGTGCATGCCTTTAAACCTAGCACTCAGGAGGCAGAGGCATCCAGATTTCTGTGAGTTCAAGGCCAGCCTAGTTTACACAAAGAGTTCCAGAGTAGCTGGGGCTACTGGGAGACCCTGTCTCAAAAAGAAGAGAAAAAAAGCAGGCTAAGCACAGCCCAGGGGACCAAACCAGTAAGCAGAGTTCCTCCATAGGCTGTGCTTCAGCTCCTGCTTCCAGGTTCCTTGCCCTGAGTTCCTGCTTTGGAGTCAGTCAGTGATGAATTGTGAAACAGGATATGAGTCAAATAGACCCTCTCATCCCCAAGCTGGTATTGGTCAGTGTGTTTTCTCATAGCAATTGAAGGCAAGCTAGAACAGTGAGGCTCAATCTCCCCTGTTCATTGTCTACATCACTCTAACGATCAAGTCCTATATTTGCAGAGAATGTGAAAAACTAAGTGTATCCACAGTGAACCACATTTAGTCATTTAAATATTTTAAAAGGTAATTCAGACTTTATCCATTGTGGTAAAGTTTAAAGACTTCAAATGTTTAGAAATTGTTAAAAGACTGTGCTTCTAATTAGTTGCTATGTTACTTTAAAATTTCCATTGTTAGCTGTTCGTGTTTCAGAGTTTTGCACTACAAAAGCAATAGATTGTAGCTTTGCTTTCATAAGACATTTTGTCTCTCCCTTCCTTCCTCTATTACCCCTCTAAGTTTATTTTAACTTCTAAAAGCCTCAAAAAAAGTGACTATTTTGATATCTATAATGTCATCACACCACTCCTTTTTATTTCACCATAAGATGTCATACATAGTGTAACATGGTACTCAATATAGCATTACCTTACACATAAGAAAAAAAAATCTTACACATAAGAAAAAACCTTTGCGTTAAGTATGTAATTGGTAATTCCTGCTTAAAAGTTAACTATACTTTTTTTTAAATCAACTTTACTTTTAAATTATAGTTTGTGTTTTATATTTGCTGTAGATATTTTGGAAAACTGGTCACATGTGACAAAAAACAGCACTAGTTTGAGATTTCACCATCCAGGTCAGCATGTAGAAACAGCCACTATTAACATTTTGGCATATGTCCTACTTTATTTATACTTTTAATTGTAGTTATTTTTGTCTGAATAAAATATTTTATACTTAATAAAAAATATAACATTGAAGCGAGTAAGAATTAGCTAGATTATGTTATAGAAACAGCCCTCAAATCCAAGTGATGTAGGATCATAAATAATTTCTCCATCCTGCTAGTTATCCATAGGGGTCAGCAAGGAGATCTTCTCCAAGTGTCTCCAGAGATAGAGGCTGAGGGAAGATTTGTCCTCCTTCGCCAAGTCGTCTGGGACAGAAGGCCACAGTAGTTGTCACTGCAGAGGAAGAAAGAACTGACATGATGGCACAGGCTCAAGATAAAATTCAGTCAGCTTTATTCAGAAGGAAAATGTCAGGAAATCCCAGACTGACTGGTCTACCTGAAGAGGGAAAGTGAAGAAAATAGGCTGATGGCTGGCTCAGTCAGCAAGTGAAGGAATGATCTCTACTCCCTGTGCACGTGCCCTTGAAGAGTCCCACAACCCCAGGAGAGGGCTAGGACTCGGTGAACAGCACTGGTTTTTACCACATGCATTTTCTCATGCCAGTGGGCAGTCTAAATATACAATGCTCAGTCCTGCAGAATGTGCCACCATTTCTGTTTAATTCACTAAGTTTAAATTTGCAAGATTAGCATTTACCATTCCTATTTGTAAACAAAAACAAAGAAACAAAAGACACCAACTATTCATTTTTTTTTTATTTCTGTATGTGTATGAATGTACTGTCTGCATGCAAGTCTGTGCACCCGTGTCATACAATGCCGCGGAGGTCAGAAGAGGGTCTCAGATTCCCCTGGAACTGGAGTTCTCCTGGAATTGGAGTTTCAGATGGTTCTCGGCCGCCTATTCTATGCCTCTTTAAAAAATAAGTAAGTGTCGGGGCTGGAGAGATGGCCTAGCGTTTAAGAGTGCCAACTGCTCTTGGAGAGGACCTGGGTTCAATCCCTAGCACCCACATGGCGGCTGAGAACCATCTGTAACTCCAATTCCAGGAGAACTCCAGTTCCAGGGGAATCCGACACCCTCTTCTGACCTCCACGGCATTGCACGACACGGGTGCACAAACCTACATGCAGACAGTACATTCATACACATGAATAAATAAAATAAAATTTTAATTTTAAAAAAGATAAGTAAGTATCTGTTAAAGATCAAATATTTCATCGTAATACAAGGATTGGGGTGGGATGAAGAGGGGTAATTTTTCCTCCATGTTTAACAAATTACCACAATTCTAATGGCTTGAAATAGCAACAATTTTCTCACCCTTTTCTTGGGTTAGAAGTCTGGGATGCTGCTCTGGGATCTGTGCTTCAGCATCTAACTTACTAAGGGAATCAAGGTACTGGCGGAAGCTGCATTCTTGCCTGGACTCTACTTCAGATCACTCTCAGGCTTCCACAGATTATGGGTAGCACCTATCTCCTTACAGCTTGAGGGCTGCATAAACCCACAGAACATGGTAGCTTTCTTCTTCAAAACCAACAAAGGGCATCTCTGTTCTGCTAAGAGGAAGTCTTATATAATGTAATCTAATCCAAGGAGTAAAATTCAGTCACTTCTCTATAACATTGCCTGGAAGCAAGGCAAGGTCCTGCTCATAGGCAAGCAGAGGGAATTGTACAGGCTGTGACCCACCCGGGGTCTCTTTGGGTGTGCTTCCCACATGAACCACAAATACACTCACCTGAAACCAGTGCACTGTGCTCCTGAAAAACGTCAGCAGAATCCCATCCCGAAGGGACACGAAGGCATGGCAATCTTTTCCCTTCTAGATAACACAGCTTCAGTCATGTTTTCTCAGATGCTTTTCCTGTCTGAATGCACAGCGCTCTCTTGCTCTAAATGGCAGGCATCAACCCAGAAGCTTAACTGTAAATTAATTGTAGCAGATGGTAGGTGTTCTCTGCCAGCTGTTGCTCTAGCACTACTGAACAACCAGCTGTGGTGTGAGAAACCATTTAATTACCCTCATGTTACATATGCTTCATTTATAATTTCAGGCAATTCCCAAAGCCCAACTCACACTCACTTCCAGAATAAAAGATTTTAAACAGAATTAAAGAGCTCAGCATATGTGTAGAAGTTCGAAAGCTATAACTGTCAAGAAAATTAAATCCCTTCTTTATCTTGTGTGTTTGCCATACATAGCATTGATCTTTTATCCAAGTGTGTTATTGATCACTGAAAAGGGATTTAAACTCTCTTTGTCAGTAATGTAGCTAAGGAGATCATTTTATATTGAGGAATCATTTGGTTTCCTCAGAAACTTCTCTGTCTAGCACCACTGTAGCATCATTATCTGTAAGGTCAATAAACATTTCTGTGACCCTATCAAGCAATATAGGAAAGTCTTCTGAGGGATGGTGGAAGATAATTTTAATTTTACTCTGTTTAAGTATAATTCAGGGTAATCAGGAATCCATTCCTATTTTGAAAGAGCTAAAAATAATCTAAAAGATGAGAAGAAAGACGGAAAAGTGATGGCAAAAGGAAATAACACTTAAATATTTTATTAAATTATAGACCATGGGGGCTAATAAATATTGCACCTAAAGCCATGGAAGTAACACATAACTTTATTATTTGGGGAGGGGAGAGGGGAGGAAAGGGTTTATTCAGCTTACATCTCCCGGGTCACAGTTCATCACTCAGGGAGCCGAAGGCAGGAACTCAGGGCAAGAGCCTGGAGGCAGGAGCTGAGGCACAGGCCATGGAGGAATGCTGTTTAGTGGCTTGCTCCCCTGGCCCATGCTCAGCCTGCCTTCTTATACAATACACAACAACCTGCCCAGGGCTGGCACCACCCACCGTGGCCTGGGCTCTCCCACAGTGCTCAACAATCAAGACAATACTCCACAGATGTGCCCACAGGCCAGTCCATTGAAGCCAATTCCCCAATTGAGGCTCCCTCAATCCAGGTGTGTCAAGTTGACACTAAAGCTATCCAGCACAATTGACTCCTTATCAACTTCACACACAAAACACATCACTATTCAACCACCACCTTTCCAGTTCTTGTCTCCAAAGTATTATGTTAACATTAATCACAACATAACACAGTACAACCTTAAAAGCCCCACAGTCCTTAAAAAGTCCAAACACTTAAAAGTTCACGGTCTATTAAAAGTCTCTTAATTCTGGGCTGCTGTAAAATCCAAAACAAGTACTGTCTTATTTCAAAGGGAAGAATCAGGCACACCTAAGCAAAACCTAACTCCTGCAAAGTAGCTCAAGGCTGGATACTTGGGATTGACTCATGATCTTCTGGGCTCCAAAGGGTTTCAGCAGCTCCCCTTCTCTGACTCTGCCATCTGTGGCACACACAGGTCATCTCGCAGGCCCAGGCCAGCTCCATTTCACACCTGCTGCTGCTCTTGGTGGTCGTCCCATAGTCCTGGCATCTCCAAAAAGCTAGGGTCGCCACTGAAACTGAGGCAGCACCTTCACCAGTGGTCTCTTCTGACCTCTCCTGGTGCAAAGCCTCAGCTTCTCTTCATGACCCCTGCAATCCTGGGGTCTTCACTGCAACCTAGGGTGCACTTTCTCCAATGGCCTTTCCTGGCCTTTCACAGTGTAAGCCTCAACTGCTCTCTGTGACCACTTCACATCTCAACACCAGAGCCATATAGGAGACTGTTACATGTTACCAACTCCTGCTTACAGCTTGAGGTGGAGGGTCAAGGCCCACTCTGAACCACAGCTTCTGTGTGCTGACCCTGAGGAAATTCTTCCCAGATTTCAGTGATGCTGGTCTCTTGCTACTTACAGCTTATTTTTTCAGCCCCAGCTAACCAGCATCAGTTGTCCCAGTTAAACAAAGGTTTCACTTCAGGTTCTGGTCTCTTGTTACTTACAGCTGATTCTTCAGCCCCAGCTGACCAGAACTCACAGATTCTCAATTCAAAAATATCATACCAACAGCCCTGATGGTCTCTGCTTCCCTTTGAAACTTCACAAGCCAGGCCTCCATCATCTACAGCTCTTTCAGCATAACTGCTCCAAGCTCCAAAGCAATAAACTCTAGGCACTCAATGACTTTTCCAGCCCAAAGTTCCAAATGCTTCCACAATCCAGCCCCCCCAAACACCAAGGTTAGGTCTGTCACTGCAGTAGCCCACTCTCTGGTACCAATTTCTGTTCTAGTTCACTTTTCCATTGCTATGACAAAACACACTGACCACTACCAACTTGGGGAGGAAAGGGTTTATTCAGCTCACATCTCCTTGGTCACAGTTCATCACTCAGGGAGCCCAAGGTAGGGACTCAGGGCAGGAACCTGGAGGCAGGAGCTGAGGCACAGGCTTGCTCCAACACATAGCTTTTCTAAGTCTCACTCATGGGAATCAAGCAGTGGGGTTGCTGCTATAAACTCCTCACAGAATTGGAAGGGCTTCATTGGCAGTTGATAGAGATTACAAGTCAAAACTTGGGGGTAGGGAGATAGCTCAGTGGGTAAAGTGCTTGCTGTGCATGCACTAAAGACCTGGCTTCAATCCCCAGAAGCCACATAAAAATCCAGGCATGGTATTGTGTCTCCAGCCCAAGTGAAAGGAAGATGACTGAGAAATTGCTGGCCAGCAAATCTAGCCAACCAATGTGCTCCAGGTTCACTGTGAGATCCTGCCTCCCCAAACTAAGGTGCAACAGAGGAAGCAACCTGACATTGACTTCCAACTTCCACATGCATGCACACCCATAAATACACATCTATTACATACAAAAAGATAACAAAATCAAAATTTCTCTGCTGGCTTATAGCTGTAGTGTGACTTTAGTTTTAATGCATACTCTTAAAACTTACAGTCACAAAATTCTTGCAGAAATGCTATAGGTGTTCTTGGGGACATTTCAAAAAGATTCCCCAAACATTAGCATCTTATCATGGTATCATTGCCAAAATAATGAGATTAATATTGTTGTGATGATTTGAGCCAATCTAAAAGCTTCAAAGTTTTACAATTCTCCCACTAATGTCTTTTTCCTGACCGAGGATCCATCTAGAGCTATCAATTACACCTACTTGTCAAGTCTCTTGTAAATTAGAAAATTCAAAAACAAAGACTGGATTGGTGCCTTCTGGGAGCTATGAGGAAGAAAATGCTCTATTCTTTGCTCTAATGGTTTGCGGGTTACCCTTGAGGCTCTATTTCTATAGAAGTCTCATCTGAAGCCCACCCTTTCCTTTCATTTGCATTTCTGTAATGTGCATATGGGTCTTTGTGCCCAAACTTACCTAATTATAAGGATTCCAGTTATATTGAATTAGGGGACCACCGTAATCAAATATGTCTCCATTTCATTATGGTGGCTCTATTTCCAAATAAGGCCACACTCTATATTGTGAGGGTCTGAGATATATAGTGTGACTGTTTTGTGGGAGCCAAGAAAATTGGGTTATACAGTGTGGGAGCCATATCTCAAATCCAAATTTGAGGAAACTATAAGAAGCTGACACAACTTGTTCAGCAAATTAACATCGGTAGGAAAAGGAGAGTAAACCATAAACTAAAAGAAATGTAAACAGGGCTGGAGATATGGCTCAGCAGTTAAAAGCACTAGTTTCAGAGGTCCCAAGTTCAATTCCTGGCACCCACATGGTAGCTAATAACCATCTGTAGTAACTCCAGTTCCAGGGGATCCAACACCTTCTTCTTACCTCTGTGAGCATTGCACAACATGAGTGGACTTACATACATGCAGCCAATACACTCAGACACATCAATTTAAAATAACAAATAAAAAATCCAAACACTATAAGATACATAGTGAAGATAAATTAAGACTAGTTAGACTAAATATCTGACTATTCATTGCATGTTCAGCAAGCTAATTTAGCATCCACAAGTTAATTTTAGCATCCACTTGCCTAAAACAGGTATTACTGGAGTATTTACCAAATGAAAATTTTCTGTTATCTCTATTCTTATATAGAATTCTATATGGAAAAAATTTGTATGGCTCTCATTGATTTAAAATAAAATATATCATGCTGGTCATGTTGGCACATGCTTTTAATCCCAGCACTTGGGAGGCAGAGGCAGGTAGATCTCTGTGAGTTCAAGCCCAGCCAGGCCTACAAAGTAAGTTCCAGGACAGCTGAGGCTACAGGAAGACCCTGACTCAAAAAGGCCAGATAAATAAATAAACAAACAAACGAATAAATAAATAAATAAAGTATAACATCAATGACTCAAAATTATGTAATATTCATTGGATATTATCCATTATTATCACTATTTTTTACTAATTTGGCCATTGAAGTCTATTTGAAAATGTCTAGCCTTCTCATTAACTGCTCTCCATTATCCATGTGAATTGCCCATGTATCAATGTATAGAGGGTTCAGAAAGAAAGCCAACCTAACCTATGATACTAAGCATCTGTAGAAGCTTTGGCGTCATCAAAAGATTCAGTCTAGATGGTTAAACTGTAAGGTCTTAACGGCTGACCAGTGTAAGAATGTGATTATTCTCCCCAGGAAGACTCTTGACATCACAGTATTCTGTGGCCTGATGAAGAACACTATTTATGAGATGGTACAGGGTCAGCCAGCCACACTAAGAAATGGCATGAATTATACTCCAAACTCTACATGAGGAAAGAAGTAAACTCTACCAAGATTTTCCTTGATAAAATAACCCGTGGGTAAGTGAGCTAGAGATATTTGCAGAAATCAGGATCCAAATAAGATGTACAGTTCAAATCAATTGATAATTTTTTTGTTCTGTTTTGTGGTATTTGGCAATTAAACTTTAGTGCTTCATACAGGCTAGACCAGTGTTCTGCCAATAAGATGCATCTCTGGGACTCTTAAGTTTTGTTTAATCTATAACTTAGCCTCTTTTCCCATTGAAATTAATTTACTGAAGAAGCTGTGTAAATTTCCCAGTTTCTCAGAATCTGGTTTTGGGATATGGCTCCCACACTGCCTAAGCCAATTCTCTATACTGTTTCCTACAAACCAGACATTAGATCTAAATGAGCAATCAGATTGAAGGTTGGATTTCAGCCATAACTTCATACATTGTGTTAGGTACAATTATCAGAAGGCAGAAAACATCCAGTTGTCTCTGAGCATTTTATAATATATATTACATAATAATATATTATTAATTATTTGGGATTCATAATGCCTACAATAGATTTTGAACATATTTACTCCTTACTTCCCCAAGTCCTGCCAGGTCCAAACATCCACCTCATTACCCAACTTAATATTCTATTTTTTTTCCAATCCACCAAGACCAGTTTGTGCCACCCACATACTCAGTGTGGGGCCCTCCACTGGAGAATGGTTGATGTACCAGGGCCACACCCTTCAAGAAAACTGTCTCTCTATTTCCCAAAAGCTGTCAACAGCCAAGAGCTCCTTGGCTAGGAATGGGACCTCTTGAGCACCTCCCTGATCCGTGATGGAACAATTACTACAAGCCCAGTTTTCCCACAAGTGTTCTAGGAATCAAATTCAGGTCCTCATGCTTGCAAGGCAAGTCTTTTCTGAAGATGCCATACCCTCAGACCTGGCCTTGGATCCTTTTGCAGCCTACTGATATCTAAAGATCATTTTTTAGGCTGACTGTCTGAGCGTGTGTGTGTGTGTGTGTGTGTATGTGTGTGTGTGTGTGTGTGTCTATGATATATAAGAATCAGTAAAATTGACAGTTATCAAATTATTTTAGAAGGTGATATAGTAATATGCTGTTTTATTATATTAAATAACAAGAGCTAGATGTAATTAGTAAATAGTGTAATTTTAAACTAGTGCTGGGCAATGTGAAGCAACAAAATATATTTCAGCAGATTTTTAATAGGAGTGGGAAGAAATAACATGTGTCATGTAACTTAGTCTCAATGGAAATGCAAAAAATAAAGATGATAGGAAGCCTTGTAAATACTCAGCAGCAAATCAGAATGAAAGCTGTGCTGCACTTGCTTTTTAATCAAGTTCATCCGTTCTATAAAGATCATTTTTTTCCAGGACTAAATCAGGACACATGGGACATTAAGAATTTTCACAAAATGATCTTTACCACTGTTTTGTTGCTTCACATTGCCTAAGAGGTGGTGTTCCCTCTTCTCATCCAACGATCAGCAAGTGAATTCTGGTTTGAACTCCCTTTAGAACAGACTTTTCTCTGAAGGACTGATGATTAGTTTCATAATGGATGGCTTCATTAAGGCATTGAGAATGAGTGTTCTTTCTTTTCTGTATCATATTGTTGCTTTAGCTTTTCATTTCTCTCATTACAAAGTAACTATATACAATGCAGAAATTTAATGTGTGAAGTCTACTGCTTTGTTAGCAAATTAACTGAGAATGCAGTGGCTTTCTGCAACAATGACATGGTCCTAATTTTTGAAGGTCAAGCACTGAGATTCGGCTAGGAAGCCCATGTAATTATTTATTTACTTCTTAGAGGTCATAATTTTGATATATATGTGATGGTTGTATAGGCATATGTTGGAGCGATACAAAGGGGAGGGAACGACAACAACATAAAGACTGGGTCAAAGAACTGACTGATGCAGTTAAATTCTGCCCCAAACAACAAGCCTCTTCAGTGAAAAACAACTTTGTAAAGACTGAGAGAAAGATGCAAGATATGTATGGCAGAAGGTATGAACTGGGCGGGGGGGATGTGTCTAAATTGGACTGAAAGATAATGTGTGAAATACACAAATCATCAATAAAAGTATTTTAAAAAAAACTAGTGCTGAGCTTGAATGTTTTAAAATCTCTACAACTTATACTCATGTCAAAATATCTGAGATTTCTGAAATGGGCAGAATTATGTGTTCTGTCAGTGCTACTTTGGTTTGCCGCCCACAATTATAATAAGGGGAAATGACAGATTTCAGTTAGATATTAGTGAAAATAAAAGTGTAAGTGCTTTCCCTACCCAAGTCCATGAACTCCTGGAAATTCTAGGCACTGACCCCATTGAGTGCTTAGTCAACTCTCCCAACAAATCTCAACAATTTTAAGATAGCCATAGAGAAGGTATTTAAATATATGACAAAAGTTGTCCTTATTAACAAACTCAACAAAATAATAATAATTCCAGAAAGTTCTATTTGACAGAGTCCAAGTTTTTGATCCCAAATCTCCATTAAACCTAATTGTGATCTGAACGAAAAAATATCAAAATGGTTTGAAAAAGTTTTTAAAACCCAATCTTTTGAAAAAACATAATGCTAGATACATTAATTTTACATCAAAGAAAATCATAACATTGTGAGATCACACCCAGGAGAACATGGAAAGGTATAAAAAGGGATATAACTATTTTTATATGTTTCCTAAGTCCTTTCATTGTGCCCTTTATAATATTTTACAATATAGATTTTATTTAATTTTCATAGATTTCATACAAAATAGCTTAATAATATTGTAATAGTCACTTTTCTGTTGCTGTGATAAAACCACCATGACCAAGGGAACTTATAAAAGGAAGAGTTTATTTATGCTCATGATTGACGGTTCCAAGGAATTAGAGTCCATTGTGGTGGGAGGCACAGTGGCCAGAGCTGGACCAGAAAGCAGAATTTCACACCTCGCAATGAGCACAGAAATTCAGGCTGTCTAGCATCACTCCCTTAAAGAGGATCAACTCTCCCTCACCCAGCAATGATCAGATGCCTAGAGTTCCTCAGATAAGGTTAGGGCTCCTGCCCATTTCCCCTGTCGTATGCTGGTTTTTGTCTTATTGAGGTTGTATGGGTCTTGTGTGTGCTGTCATCATTGTTATAAGTTCATATGAGCAAGTTCCCAGGAGCCTATAAGACTCTGTTTCCTTATGGTCCTCCACCACCCCTGGACCTTGCAAACTTTCTTCCTCCTCTTCCAATAATGGTCCCTAAGCTATGGGTGGTTGAGGTTTAACATTGGAGTCCTATCCAGGGACACTTACTCTACAGTCTTTTATTCTCTACACTTTGACCAGTTGTTGCCTTCTGTGTTGATTGCCCTCTTCTGCATGAGAAACTTTGCTGGTGAGAGTTGAGGGATGTATTAGTGTTTGCTCTACCCGTGTTCCACTATGCTCCATGACCCTTAAGTGTAGAGGTGCATTGTAGATGTGTCACTCAGAGCTGAGCATCTCACAGATACTTATTCTCTGTGTGTGACCAGTACTCTGTCCTAGTCTCCATCTGCTGCAAAAGAAGCTTCTTTGATGAGTGGTCAATCAATGATCCAATCCCAGCATTAAAGACTAATTAACCACAACAATTATCAGCACAGGAGACTATATCCATGCAGTAGTGGCACTTTTATTTTTGAGGTAATCAACAACTATCTATTTGGACTTAAAGCCCACTCAGTGGGAGGGAACTCATATGTGGAACTATAAACTTAACCAAATATACATGACTGGAGAGGTCATATATCCCAGAGAAAGCCCATGACTGCCACATCCCCAAATAAACATAATTTCTTATTATAATCTCTGAACTTTTAATAATCCTGATTATGTTCATTGTTTCACTGAAGTTTCCAATATGGTAAAGCTCTCCACTGTTCCTTCAGATCTCAGCTGGGAATTTCAACATAAACTATCCCTCCTCAACTATGTGCTGGTCCTAGGTATCTGTTCATAAATTCTTTCCTTTCATTTGCCATTTGTTGAAATGATGAGTTTTCTCATTTTCATTCTTTTTGTGTGGCCAGTGATTTTTAGTGTAATAATGAGTAGATAGCATTCACCTAATGACATGCAAATAGTTCCATATTTCACCAGGGGAAGTCCCTTAATGGCTTATCAGTCTTTGATGGTTTCTGTACTTTGTTAACCAAGTTTATTCATTGCCTTTTCTCCAAATCATGGACTAGAGAGTTCCTCATGGACTCTTAATTTCTGTTATAGGTGATGGCATTTGATACTGCAACATACAGTAGAGAGAATCTTTGTTATTACATTGATTATTGTTTTAGGACTTTTTATTGGACAGAGTTAATTTGGGGGATTTATTTTATTTAGTTCAGCTTTAAAGATAAAATATATTCTGATTTCATATTTAAATTTCAATTCAAATCCAGGACTATGGAGCTAATTTAAATTCAGATACCGAGGCAGAGGCAGGCAGATCTCTGTGAGTTCAAGGCCAGCCTGGTCTACATAGAGAGTTCCAGGACAGCTGGAGCTGTCTCAAAAAGACCAAAAAAAAAAAAAGATAAAATATAATTTTGTTTTAGGAACATTTCCTTTCTTCTTGGACTAGAACTAGCACTCTCCCCTGGAAACCACCAGGGTAGGTTCTAATCTAGTATTCAGCCAGTTCTACCACCACAGTAAACCAAAAATAGTTCATTCAAGAAACAAGAGTCATTTTAACAAACTTTAATCAGCAACTAAAAACACTTGAAGGACAACAACAAATTCATCCCAAAATCAAAAGACAAGAAGAAATAACATAATCAGAGTGGACATCAATGAAATAGAAACAAAAAAAAAAAAAAAAAAAACGAATCCAAGAGCAGATTCTTTGAAAGGATAAACAAGACAGATAGACTTCTAGCCCAGTTAACCAAAAGAAAGAAAGAGCAACTCCAAATCAATAAAATTAGATATGAAAAACAAAACATCACTACAGATAATGAAAAGATTAAGACAATTATATGAGAATAGTTTAAAAACTTATACTCTATTAAATTTGAAAACCTAGATAAATGGAGGAATATCTGAAATCATGGAAATCACCAAAGCTTAACCAAGAAGAGATCTACAAAACCTCCCAACTAAAAAAGCTCAGGCCCAGATGGATTTACAGCAGAATTGTATAAGACATTTAAAGAGGACCTACAACCACTATTACTCAAATTATTCAAAAGGATAGAAACAGAGGGAAATATCCCAAATTCCTTCTATGAAGCCAGCATCATTCTAATAACAAAACCAGGCAAAGATACAACCAAAAAAGAAAACTATAGATCCATTTCTTTAATGAATATAAATGCAAAAATTCTCAACAAAATACTTGCAAACCATATGCAGGCACACATCAAAAAGGTCATCCACCATGATCAAGTCAGATTTATACCACAAAGGCAGGGAAGGTTCAGCATATGCAAATCAATAAATGTCATAAAGCACATAAATGTACTGAAAGATATCTGCATCTCAATTGATGCAGAAAAGGCCTTTGAGAAAATTCAACATGACTTCATGTTTAAAGAACTAGAGGGAATTGGACTGGAGGGAACATTCCTCAACATAATTAAAACCATATACAACAAACCCACAGACAACATCATTCTAAATGGAGAAAAATTAGAAGCATTCCAGAAAACCAGCAAGTCTGCCCACTTTCTCGACTTCTTTTCTTTTTTTTTAATTTTTATTGATGCTTTGTGTATTTCATACATCATTTTCCAATTCATTTCAGGCATATATCCCCTTCCCTTCCCCCCACCCCACCCCTATCCATCCCAGATCATGCATTCTGCCATAAGTTTTCTGCATCTTTCTCTGCTTTTTTGTTTTGTTTTGTTTTCATTTTTTTTAACAATAAGTGATAATTTGTGAGTACAAGCATCCTTCATGTAAAACCAATTTGCAAGCAGTTGTGCCCAAACCCACACAGCTCATGGGTCCCACCATCCAGCAGGGGGGGCTTGTATGTTCAATCAAGTTGATCAAATGAGTGTCCAGTCTATATTGTTGTAGTTTCACCATTAACCCCAATCGCAGCCCTTACATTCTACCACGCCCCCTCTTCCGCAGATTGTTCCCTAGGCTTAGAAAAGGGGCACAGGTGGATGAGAAGCAAAACAGTCTACTTTCTCTGGAGCTGATGTCTTGGTCTCTAGTCAATTCTGGCTGTTTTCTTTCATGGGCTGCCAGCTTGTCCAGGCATAACCTTTCGATCCTACTAATGAAGCACATGCAATTAGATATATAGGTATTTAAACAGTATAATATATAGCCTTTCGATCCTACTAATGAAGCACACACAATTAGATATATAGGTATTTAAACAGTACTAATTGTTATGGTAGGTTACTTTGGTATAGACACAGATGTTTGGATGGTATGTTAATTCATGAATTACATTTTCTTCTGTTAAGTATGGCAGGGTCTTCGTGTGGTTTATAACATCTCCTAACCATTAGAGGATGTAAGCTTGTGGCATCAGCCGTGGGTTATTCCTCCAAGGAGAGAGCTAATAGCCAATTAGATTTGGGATATACAGACATATGGCTGCCACTGCTGCACAGTATTTCCAGGCAGATGAGGTGTAGCTGGTGCTGACGGAGGAGTCTTGCTTGACTCAAGGAGACCTATATTTGCTTTATTGGTTTAGTGGCCTTTGGTAACACTCTCTGGCATTCCAGAGACCATCTGTATACTTGCAAGTGCGGTCTCCATACATCTTTCCCATGTTTATATCAGGTCTTCAACAGCAGGGCCTTATCGCCTCTCTTCCTGCAGATATCCCAGTTTGGAGGCAAGGAGCCTTTACCTTTTGTGGGGGCTTGGATCCCCTGGCCAACATCTCCTTGGTAGAATAATCCATTGTTGATGTCAGAGCTCCTGTATTAATATATTTTGCTTAAGTGCATAGCTTAAGGAGACTTTAGCATTATATTTGGTTCTGAATAGAGAATAATCCTTTTCACAGTTTCTATGTCCATTAGTCAATTAAAGAAGGCAGTTTTACCGATTTTACAAGAGAATACCTCTATAACAGCTGGCTCCAATCTACAGCTGGAGAACGACCTCATCATCATCATATTTCTCCTTATTCTATGGGGGGGAGTTAAGAAAGTCTCTTGTATTAAAACCTTTGTGGCACCTAGAAGGTAAGCTTCATTAGGACTCATTAAAAATAGTTGTTACTAGTAGGATCCACAGAGGGGCCTGATGTCTGCAGCAATCTGAGGCTTTTCTTCCCTTCAATGCCCAGAGGAGTCAATCCTTCTGCTGGCACTTTCTGGTACATCCTACTCACTGCAAAGCTGCATTTTCTTTCTCAGCTATTAAGTTGGTGATACTCTGGCCTGTTGGAACATACAAATCCTTTCCTGTAGTTAGTTTTAAGATTTGGGTTGCAAGGTTTTTTTGTTTTGTTTTTTTTAAGTTATTATTATTTTTTTAATTTTATTTATTTTTGTATATGTATGAATGTACTGTCTGCATGCAGGTTTGTGCACCCGTGTTGTGCAACTGGAGTTAAAGATGGTTTTTAGCCGCCATGTGGGTGCTGGGGATCGAACCCGGGTCCTCTGCAAGAGCAGACGGTGCTCTTAACCGCTAGGCCATCTCTCCAGCCCCCATCGACTTCTTTTCAATATAGTGCTTGAAACTTTTGCTGGAGCAATAACACAAGAGAAGGAATTTAAAGGAGTACTAATTGGAAAAGAGGGGGTCAAATTATCCCTTTTTGCAGATGACATGATAGTATACCTAAGGGATGCTAAAAATTCCACCAGAAACCTCCTAGAAATGATTAAAAGTTTCAGTAAAGTAACAGGTTACAAAATTAATCTACAAAAATCAATAACTTTCTTTATGCCAACAACAAGCAATTGAAGAAGGAATATAGGGAGACCATCCCATTCACACTAGCCTCAAAAAAAAACTAAAATATTTTGGAAAAAAACTGACCAAAGACACTAAAGATTTCTACAATGAAAATTTTAAATCCTTGAAGAAGCAGATTGAAGAACACACCACAAGATGAAATGGATGCTCATGGATTGGAAGAATTAATATAGTAAAAGTGACCATCTTACCCAAAGTAATACATAGATTTAATGCAAACCCAATTAAAATCTGCATGACTTTCTTCACAGATTTTGCAAAAAACATCATAAAATTCATATGGAAAAACAAACGACCTCAGATAGCCAAAGCAAGCTTGAGTGAAAAAAGTAATGCAGGGGTGATTACCAGACTTCAAAATGTATTTCAGGGCCTCTGGGCACAAAGCAGCATCTGGGCCCAGACTAGCTGAGCTGCAGGGACTGTGCACATTTGGTAGGGGATTGTAGGAAGGAGAAGCTAGGCCCACCGGGCACACAAGGGGTGGAGTCTGAGTGGACCAGCGGGTTCTGTGGACTGGGAAAGGTGTCCCAGAAGGCATTGGGAGCTAGGAGCTGAGGCTCAAACACAGAGGGTACCCGGCATGCGTGCTAAGCCAGCAACCCAAACACCCCCCACCCCACCCCCGCTGCCAACTGGAACCCCCTAGAACCTAGACAAGTCAACACTCCATCCATAAGGAGAATATAACAAAGACACCCAAAAGACTCAAGGAAAGCAATCCTTCAACAAAGTGAAGAGGCATTCAAAATTCACATCAAAATACAGGCAAAAAGCTAACTGCATGCTGAGAGCAAAACGAAAGAACAATATGGGAAAAGCACAGAACAACTCCACACCAAACTCTACAGAGCCAGTGGAGGACCCTTACAATGGGATCTCCATAGCGGTAACCCAGGACACAAATCCCAAAATAACAATCACAGATATATTCAAAGAAATCATAAAACTAAGGGCAGAGAATGAAAAACTCAGAAAGGACCTAGAGGAAGACAAGGACAAACTAGAAAGAACTAAAAGTTTTAATATGAGAGACTTCCTTACCTCCTTTTCATAAAACAAAGAAAAACATGATGGTAATGAAGCCATTCCCTAACTGTAAACTAGAGCTGACTATTATAGAGGTAATCTCTTATAAAAGCAATATAGTTGCCTTCTTTAATTGACTGATAGTCATAGGAACTGTGAAAGGATAATTCCCTATTCAGAGCCAAATACAATACTAAAATCTATATAAGCTAGGTAATTAAGCAAAATATATTAATACAGGAGATCTCTGTTATCAGAAATGGATTATTCAGCCAAGGAGATGTTGGCTAGGGGATCCAACCCCACCCCCAAAGAAAGATAAAGAGTTTTTGCCAGAAAACTGGGATACCTGCAAGAAGAGAGGCAGTAAGGCCCTGCTGTCGAAGACCTGGTGTAAGCATGGGAAAGATATATCGAGACCAAAATTGCAAGTATACAGTTGGCCTCTAGAATGCCAGAGAGTGTTACCAAAGGCCACTAAATCAATAAAGCAAATGTTGATCTCCTTGAGTCAAGCAAGACTCCTCCGTCAGCATCAGCTACACCTCACCTGCCTGGAAATACTGTGCAGCAGTGGCAATCATATGTCTGTATATCCCAAATCTAATTGGCTATCAGCTCTCCCCTTGGAGGAATAATTCACAGCTGATGCCACAGCTTAAGTCGTCTAGTGGTTAGGAGATGTTACAAGCCACAGTAAGACCTTGTCAGCCTTTACAGAAAAGCTATAGTCCATGGATTAGCATACCATCCAAACATCTGTGTCTATGCCAACATAACCTACCATAATAATTAGTATTGTTTAAATGCCTATATATCTAATTGCTTGTGCTTCCTCAGTAGGAATAAAGGGTTATTCCTGGATAAACTGCCAACCCATGAAAGGAAACAGCCTGAACTGATCATAGTCCAAAACGACATCTCCAGAGAAAGTAGACTGCTTTGCTTCTCGTCCACTTGTGTCCCTTTTCTAAAACCTAGGGAACAATCTGTGGAAGAGGGGGCATGGTACGATGTAAGGGCTGTGATTGGGGTGAATTGTAAAACTACAGCAATATAGACTGGACTCTTATCTGATCAACATGATAGTACATATAATCTCCTCTAGCTGGACAGTGGTGCCTCGGGCTGTATTAGTTTGGGCATAGCTTCTTGCAAATTGGTTTTACATGAAGGATGCTTGCATTCATTACTTATTACCTTTTATTAAAAAATAAATAAATAAATAAATAATCAAATAAAAAAGAACCAGATCAGAGAAATGGAAAGTTAGGAAATGGCTGCTTTAAAAAGAAGTTATTTGAAATAAAATGGTGAAAAACTCCAAATATATATATATATATATATATTATAATATATTATATATATTACAGGGCTACAGTCATAAAAACAGCATGGTACTGGTGCAAAAACAGACACATAGATCAATGGAACAAAAATTGAAGATCTCTTGAGCACATGCAAGTTCAGCCACCTCATATTTACAAAGGGTCAAAGAAGACCCAATGGAAGAAAAACAGTATCTTCAGAAAATAGTGCTGGCAAAACTGGATCACGCCTTATAGAAGAATAAAATTTTACCCCTACCTTTCATCCTGTACAAAAACCAATTCCAAATGGATGAAAGACCTCAATGTGAAATTCTGAAAATGATAGAAGAAAATGTTGGCAGTAACCTACAAGATATAGGTGTAGGAAAAGTCATTCTAAATCAGACAGCAGTTGCACAAAAAAACAGATGAACAATCAACAAGTAAGACCTCATTAAACTAAAAAGCTTCTGTATAGTGAAAGAAACAATTAAAAGTGAAGAGAAAACCCACAGAGTGAGAGGAAACCTTCACCAGTGACACATCTGATAGAGGTTTAACATCCACATTATATAACTTACTCAAAAAACAAAGGATCGAGAAAACAAATGACCCAATCAAAAGATGGAGTAAAGAGATAAACAGAGACTTCACCACTGAAGAAGTAAATGTGGCTGAGAAACATCTTTAAAAGTGTTCAGCATCACTAGTAGTTAAGGAAATGCAAATTAAAACCACTTTAAGATTTTAAGATTTCATCTTAACCTGGGAAGACTGGCTATGATAAAAAAAAAAAATGATACCAAATGCCAGAGAGGTTGTGGGGAAAGGGGAACACTCATTCATAGCTGGTGGGAATGTAAACTTGTGCAACCCCTGCTATGGAAAGCAGGGTGGAAAATACTCAAAGTGAACATACCACTTGACCCAGTCATACCACTCCTGGGTATATACCCAAAAGATTCATCCTATTGCAGATATTCGTGCACAACCATATTTATTTCATCTCATTTCGCAATAGTGAAGAGCTGGAATCAATCCAAGTGTCCCTCAACTGATGAGTGGATAATGAAAATGTGGTACACAATGGAGTTCTATGCAGCAGTAACGAAAGATGACAATATGAACTTTGCAGGTAAATGGATGGAATTAGAAGCCGTTATGCTAAGTGAAGTAACACAGTCCCAGAAAAACAAACAATGTATGGTGCCCCTCATTTGTGGATCCTAACACCAAATCCTTACATAAACGTCAAGCTGGGTAATTTTTTAGTAAAATTAACACCACATTGACTGATGCTACTATAGATATAGCTTGAAGTTTATGTCCCTAATTCCCTAAGCTCTAAGATTTATGAGAAAAAATAAATCTCTTCTCTAAAAGTACATTAAAACACACATCAACTTGCTGTTTAAATTAGGAATGTAAAGTTATATTTCTTTTTACATGCATGCAAAATTACTGTTAAAATGTGAACCCCAAATGTGTTTTGGAATTAACCTATAGTTTATTTTCAGACTCTGTCATTTTTGTTTTAAATGTGGAGTGTGTGTGTGTGTGTGTGTGTGTGTGTGTGATATTTTGGAGTAATATAAAATTAAAGGGAACAACAAAAACAAAAGACTTGTTCAAAGAACTGACCAAAACAATAAACTTCTACATCAAAAGAAGTTAAAAAAGACTAAGAAAAAGATGCAAGACAGGACTTAACGTGCATGACAGAATGCATGAGCTCTGGTTGGGGACTACATGAATGGGGAAATGGGTCTAAATTTGATTGGGAAAGATTGTATGAAATGCACAAAATCTCAATAAATTAAAAAAAAATAAGACCATATGCTAATAACAGAATTTGCCATAGTGTCTTGCATCCCAGTAATGAATCTGTCCTGAATAGTATGAGAAATCTTTGTTTAACCCACATAGCAGAATCTACTCAATAAAGTCTGCACTGAAAGGCTGGAGTTCCATTCAACAATTAAATGTTCTAGCTTCACCCAACTTGTCGGTTAGATGAATGACAAGTAGAACTGTGTTAGTAGTAAAGCATTTTCATCTTTAAGTCATGGAGACGCATAGAAATTCATCCTTCTGCAAAACCAAGAATTTGTGTCCAATTATTGAATCAGTGGGTTTAGACAGAACTCTAAATCGTCTAGTGTTCATTTTTAGAGTAGAAAAAAATGTAGTTTTTTTGAATGACTGGACTTTGAGAACAAATTGGGAGTAAGGCAATTTATTTCAAAAAGAAAATAAAATTGGAGAATTTTTGTCAAAGTAAATAGTAGCAATATATATGTAGGTGGGGGGTGTTGCATATTTGCACATGCTATACTTCTGGTCAAGTTGTTTTAACATTATTGTATTTGGAGAATACAGCCAAATATTTTATTAGCAGCCTTAGTACATTTTACTTGAGATGTCAAATTGAAATTAAGATTCTAAGTTAGCTTAATGAAATGTGCTGGTATCACAAGATTCCATTATTTTGTGTCTTTATTATTTCTATCACTAATGGACTATAGGAAAGAAATGCTATAGGAAAGACGGCAGGCTCTTTTAAAGGCAGAAAAGGAGACTCAAAAGACGGAGTAAGTAGGAGCCAGGTAGATTCAGCAAAGTGAATAATGGTCTTGTCAGTTAGTATGAAAGCCAATTAGACCAGCTGTGTCTGGCAGCTAGAAAATACAAGATGGAGAGTTAGAGACCTATCCTTCCTCATATTTTAAAGGAATGACTTTCAGGCATGGAGATAAATATTAAAAATTAATATAATCGGTGTAACTTAGATATATATATATACATATATATATATATATATATATATATATATTCAAACCCACAAAAGAAGAATTCATCCTTTTGCAAAAAAAATTGCAAACACTTTTAGTAAATGTCCAAAGCACAGTGTCTTGAATGGTAAATCATACTTTGGGGTCAAAAAACTGAATATGGGGTTTCAAAGATCACATCTCATATAAACTAGCTCTCTACACACCATTCATTTCACTGCCAGTGTGAAAGTTTTTCTCCCAAGAGTGAATTCCTTTTTATCAGGGTTTTCACCTAATTAAGGCAATAAGAAAGCCTCTCTTCTAATAAATAAAAATCAAATTAATTCCATCAGCAAAATTCCTTCATTTTGGCTATCTAATGAAGCTTAATGATGCGAGTAAAATCCTATTTTAGTCACAGGTACTATTCACATTCACGCAAGGGGGCAGCCATCTATAATTTTTTCTACCCCATTGATGGTGTCCCCAAATAGATCTGTATACAATTAAGAATTGGTTACAGTGAAATATAAACATTTTCAGACCTTAAAATGAATATGAAAGAAAGAAACAGAGAGAAAGAAAAAAGAAAGAAAGAAAAAGGAAGAAAGGAAGGAAGGAATGGAGGGAAGGAGGGAGGGATGGAGGGAAAGAGGAGTTAAGAGGAAGAAAGAAAGAAAGAAAGAAAGAAAGAAAGAAAGAAAGAAAGAAAGAAAGAAAGAAAGAAAGAAAGAAAGAAAGAAAGGAAGGAAGGAAGGAAGGAAGGAAGGAAGGAAGGAAGGAAGGAAGGAAGGAAGGAAGGAAGGAAGGAAGGAAGGAAGAAAGAAAGGAAGGAAGAAAGAAGGAAGGGAAAGAAGGAAAAGGAAAGAAGAAAGGGAAAAGAAAGAGGAAAGGTAGAGGAATATTAAAATATACACAACCCATTGAAGTTGAATTATGGTGCAATAATCATTACCTCAAACTTTTTGAAGTTGTCATGAGTATTGGATGAGATTTCTTTGCTACTCTAAGGTCTTTGCTCCTCCAGGAACAGAATGCTGCATTCTTTGCATGATACGATACTGGAAGCACAATAATGGAAGATTTTTAAATAAGACTATCATTTACTTTTCTTGGTAAATGTATAGAGTGTATCATGGGTAAAGCATGAAATAATAAAAAGGAAACCTCTTTAATAGATCTTTGTGTAATTTCAGACAAATCAATTTTATACTTAGCAATGGGGACATAGCACATTGAAAGGAAAAAATCCTGTATGGGCATCACAGCTACCAAAAAGTGAGTGAATACATCATCCACCGGAATGCAAAGACAGTGTTATCCACTGACATTTTAGAACTTCTTCCCTGCGAGCTACAATAATGACTGGCATGGCAAAATAAATTCATGGGTACAATTGTGGAACAAATGTTGTGGGGTAACCACCCACTTTCTGTGTATTTAAGGCTGGCTCCACAGGAAGGAATGCATGCCTGGGACTATACATTTAGCCAAGAACCCATGACCATGGAGAGCAAAAGTCTCAGGAGTGGATCTACTACTACTATTCTGCTAAATGAACATAGAATCGAACTGCCCTCTTAATTCCTATCTGCATGCCAATAGATCAATGAAGCTCTCAGCCTTCATTAGAGGAGGAGTTTCTTTCTGCAATGGATAATGGTTAATGTAGAAAATCACAAGGGGTCAAAATGCTTATGTCTAAGCACTTCTGCAGAGTGCTTAACCATAAATGGGAAATTGAAATCATCATAGCCCTTCTCCCCAAGACTCTAAGGACATCAAGAAAGAAGAGGGACAGAGATTTGGAGGACCCAGATGGAACAGTGTCTTCTGGACATGACAGGACCACTGCACTCATGAACTCACAGCAGCTTAGGTTGCCTGCACAAGACCTGCGCAAGATCAAGCCACTCAACATCCCAGCATGGATGGGGGAGGGTTTCAAAAGCCCCTCCCCCTAATTGAGGAGCTATGGCTTCTAGGGGAAGGAGAGTCCGTTTCTTTAAGGGTGTGGCCCCTGGAAGATCAACCATGCTCCAGTGGATGGGTAATGCCTATGAGGATGTGGGCAGCATACAGTGGAAGGAAGGATTGGGAAGGTACAAGGGTTGGATCTGGGAGGACCTAGGAGAACAGTGGAGGGTTAATCAAGATACATTGTTTACATGTTTGAAAATTTCAAGAAATTAATAAAATATTATATGTTTAAAAGCTCTTCATCTTGGGGCTGGAGAGATGGGCTAGCGGTTAAGAGCCCTAGCGGTTAAGAGCGACGACTGCTCTTGCAGAGGACCGAGGTTCAATCCCCAGCACCCACATGGCAGCTGAGAACCGTCTTTAAATCCAGTTCCAGGGGAATCCGACACCCTCTTCTGACCTCCGCAGCATTGGACGACACAGGTGCACAAACCTACATGCAGACAGTACATTCATACAAATACATACATAAATAAATAAATAAATAAATAAATAAATAAATAAATAAATAAATATTTTTAAAGACATTTTAAAAAGTTCTTCATCTCTAATTCTCAGTACCTAGTAAGTGTCACCATCAGGTCTTATTTGCCAAATCAGGACTTCTGGTCTGGCAGGCCTAGTTGACTTAAATCTGAATATCCTAGCTGAATTTCCCAGAGGTTTGAATAGTATCATTCTTCCTGCCTTCTAGTATACTCTGACTGTGATGGCCTATTTAACTCTTTCCCACTACTTTGACTAACAGATCACTCTGAAACAGCTCTACAGAATAAAAGCTGGTTTGAAGATTTAAGCTTCTGCAATTGAAAACAGCTTAATGATTCAGTTATTAATCAAAACTGATTTTAGTTTTTTAGCTTAATGCAAGCCAGATGTGGCCATTTATTCTTCAGGCTCAGTCATAGTAGGTTCAGTGCCAATGATTCTGTGTATCCAGGGATGTCAGTGAAGCCAGTATTGAGTACCTGGGAAGTTCTTTTGCCAGAGATAACAGCTTCTTGAGAGTTGTAGGAGCAAGTGCTGCTTTCATTTCATTCTTTTCTGCTGGGAAATGAATGTCCCATGGTTCTCATCCTCATCCTTGCTATTCAGTATCCTTGAGACTCAGCAATTGCAAGCTACATTACTAAGTCAGAGTCTACACTGGAACGAAGCTCTGGGGTGATTCTCATACACACTAAATACAGAAAAGCAGAACTTTCAGTGGGGCTCAGGAGGCTACCAGTTGAATTTGATTATCACAGTAATTACTGTACATCTATAATTGTTAGTAAAGTGGCACTTTTTCTGAGACTGTCCATCCCTTAAGACAAAATAAAGACACACAGAAAAAGTTAGTTCTGGAAAAGCCCGAACCTGAAGATACTCAAGAGCTTTTCAATTTCAATATTACCTCAGGGGATTGGGAGTGAAGTGCCCTCAATCAGCCGGGTACATAAGGTGTGGATTTTCAAGTTTCCACTAGGATCATCCTTCTCCATACAGCGTATCCCCCTGGTGGTGTTCCTTCACCATTAAGGAACAGATTCTCATAAGACTTCAGAAGCATTTGCAGAGGCTCCTGGGGCGGGACTTTTAGCCAACTGGCCTCAGCTAGATCTGGAGATTCTGGAGGCCATTGAGTGATTCACAGATCTTCCTTCCTTTCTGATATCATGAGTACATACCTTAACTAACATCTCTCTTAGGAACTATAGTTCCTCCCCATCTCATTTTTCACATCCTGCAAAGCAACACCTCACTTTAAATTTACTGTAAGAATTAAGCATCTCATGGCTTCCTTCCTTTCATTGAAAAGTAGCCTAAATATGGGGCTGGAGAAATGGCTCAGCAGTTAAAAGCACTGACTGCTCTTGCAGAGGACTCAGGTTCAATTCCCAGCACCCACATGGCAGACTAAGAACCATCTTTAACTCCAGTTCCAGATGAATCCGATGCCCTCTTCTGACCTCCGCAGCATTGCATGACACGGGTGCACCAACCTACATGCAGGCAGTACATTCATACACATAAAAAATAAATTAAAAAATATTTTAAAAAAGAAAAGTAGACTAAATAAACTAGTGATAAAATCAACTTGCTCCTTCCCAACTCTTCAGGACTCCTCTACTTCATGACAAGACATTATTATGTATCTCCCATTCTAGATCAAGTCTGCTCCAAACTCACACATTCACATTAGTAGATAGCAGAGATGCTCTCAATCAGGCAACTCCTTCTCCATGTTTCTTCTCCATGTTTCTCATGAAAAAGCAGTTAAGCCACTTGTGTAAACACATTTTGCAAACAAGAAAGTTAACAATCAATTTATATGGTTTATGTTTAAAAGTGACATAACTTGCATTATAGCTTCCTGTCTTAGATATTTCATGGGGAAGGCAACACAAAAAAGATGATGACAATTTGTTGGAGTTGAAGTTGTAAGATTTGGTCTCTGATATCCACACATTAAGCAACTATCAAAAAAAGTATTTCCGGGGCTGGAAAGATGGCCTAGCGGTTAAGAGCGCCTACCACTCTTGCAGAGGACCCGGGTTCGATCCCCAGCACCCACATGGTGGCCGAGAACAGTCTGAAACTCCAATTCCAGGAGAACTCCAGTTCCAGGGGAATCCGACACCCTATTCTGACCTCCGCGGCATTGCATGACACGGGTGCACAGACCTACATGCAGAAAGTACATTCATACACATACAGAAATGAATAAAATTAATAAAAAATTTTTAAAAAATCACTGAGCATGTGGTATATACCAGGACATGTGAAAATTTCAGACACACAGTGGTAGGAAATCAAAGGCAATATTTTTTCAGAAGTAGGAAGTTAATTTTGCCAGGAATCCAGGAATGTCTAAATCTGCCCCTGAGATTCTGTCCCTTGCTGGGAAATCTAAGTTCTATATCACTAATGACATCAAAATACCTCAGAGATTTATTCCTTTCTCTATGAATCCTCATCTGATTTGTAGAATCCTTCATTGATCCCTATCTCTAGTTAATTAATTCATCTCTAAAAAAAAAAAAAAGCCATCCAGGGCTGGAGATATGGCTCAGTGGTTAAGAGCGCCCACTGCTCTTGCAGAGGACCTGGGTTCAATTCCCAGCACCCACATGGTGGCTAAGAACCATCTTTAACTCCAGTTCCAGGGGAATCGGATGCCCTCTTCTGACCTCCGCAGCATTGCACAACAGGGGTGTACCAAACTCCATGCAGACAGTACCTTCAAGGTTCCTACAATAATGGAGTCTCAACAGAGGAACCTAAAATGTCTGTGCTCAACACCTTAGACACAAACTTAGAATGAAGGCACTGCAGCTAGGACTATGCCACAAACATGGCTGGCCAGTGGGGCTCTGGGTCCATGATTCTAACCCTTCCCAAGCCATGATGCCCTGGATATGCTCCAAGTCTGCTGTAAGGAGGGGATGGAAGGTTTTCCCCATGAGAACTTTCAGGTAAGGCTCTGTAACTGCCTATGCTCAACCTGAATAAAATCCACACACACGGTGCACTTACATACATGTAGCAAAACACTTCTATAGATACAATATACATTACCTAATTAAATTTAAAAGTATTCAAGAAAAGAAATAGATTTTAAATTATTAATAAGTTATCGAGTTGGGAAGGAAATAAGGATAGCAAGTTCTATTACAGTTTCTTTGTGTATTCTCATATCTGTAGGTGAAACACAGACCAAAGCACAGTTTAAAACACTGCTACCGGGGCTGAAGTGGCAGCTCAGCAGTTAGGAGCACTGGCTGCTCTTGCAGAGGACCTGAGGAGGATTCCCAGCACCCACATGGTGGCTGACAACCATTCATTACTCTAGTTCAATGAAAATTTTCTGACATCCCTGGGCATTGCATGATACAGGTGCACTTACACACATGCAGGCAATATACTAATACACACAAAATAAAAATAATAAATAAAATATTTTCAAGTGTTGCAAACATGAGCTTGAGACTGGAGTATAATCTCACTTCCTTCTGGCCAGTGTGAGGTGGAAAATGAAAGTGGCCTGCTGAGCTGCTTCACTACTTCAGGAGACAGCTATGTCACTTTCATATAGCTGTCTCGTGGGTAGAACACACATCAGGGCTTCCTGACAACAAGAAACTGAGAAGAGAACCATTAAAAGAAAGCAAAATTACAGAAAAATGCTAATACTTTATACTTGGGCTTAATGTTGATGAGTTTAACATGTATGTATAGAGAGCAAAGCCCTTTAAAACTTCAGAATTTCTATGTTCATGCTACTTCGATTACAATCATATACTTAAGTAATTTAAATATTGAATCTCCACATCTTAGGTAGTTTATGTAAGTTTCTAGCCTGCTATCATATTAATAAATTTTATTTAATCTTGAGGAATTAAACAAATTCTTATTCTATACAATGTTAAGTGCCAGAAATCCTCCTTGGAATGTGGAAGATCACACTCTAAGCACAGAAAGGCTCATATGCCCTCGCAGAATCTTTTCTGTTCAATTTGGAGCATGAAAAAGCTCTGGAATGCCAAGCGTGGTGGCGCACGCCTTTAATCCTAGCACTTGGGAGGCAGAGACAGGAGGATCTTTGTGAGTTCAAGGCCAGCCTGGTCTACAGAGTGAGTTCCAGGACAGCTGGGGCTACAGGGAGACACTGTCTTGAAAAGACCAAAAAAAAAAAAAAAAGAAAAGAAAAGAAAAGAAAAGAAAAAGAAAAAGCTCTGGAACCTGGAAGTAGCTGATGTCCAAGAAAGGCCACAATGGTGTCTGTCTGCAGACTGTGAGCTCCACAAACACAGGATATGTGGCTAATATTTGCTTCCATTTGTTTTTTATTCTTTGCTACAGCTTGCCACTTGAATGTAAATAGGTACATATCACCACCAAAGACTGCTAGTCCTATAGAAATATTGTGCAATGAGAATTTCCCAGGTAAACCTCAGGACACAAGAATTTAAAAGAACAAGTGTAAAGATCAAATAATTTAAGGATTTTGAAGTGGACAGGAATAAACACCCTAGTGAATTCAGGACAGAAATGAAATAATGAAGACAATTCAGGACTTGAAAAGAAAACAAAATTCAATAAAGAGTTAGAAATACTGAGGAAAACTCAAGGTGAAATGAAGATGAAATTTAAAAGTTTCATGAGCCAATTAGAAAGCTCAGGGGAAAGCCTTACCAGTAGAATGGACCAGGAAGGAGACAGGATATCAGGAGTGGCACAATTCAATCAAACAATATGATCATTTTTTTTATTCTTTATGTGTATGAATGTGCTGTCTGAATGCAGGTCTGTGCACCCGTGTCGTGCAATGCCGCAGAGGCCAGAAGAGGGTGTCAGATTCCCCTGGAACTGGAATTAAAGACAGCTCTCAGCCGCCACGTGAGTGCTAGGGATCAAACCCTGGTCCTCTGCAAGAGCAGTTGGAGCTCTTAACCACTAGGCCATCTCTCCAGCCCCTGATCATTTTTTAAACACATGAAAGATATATACAAGGATCTTGGGATACCATGAAAAGGAAAATCTGTGAATTATAGTCACGGAAGAGGGAAGAAAATCACATGCTGATGGCAGAGACTGAGTAGCCAACAGGATCATAACCAGAAAACATCCGTGTTAGTTACCTCTCATCGTTTGTGTTCCACCCTTTACCCTGCCCCACGCCCCACCCATTTAACCGTTCCTTCTTGCTCCATTATTCCCTTCTCCCCCTTTGTAAAACTTCATTCTATTTCTCCTCCCTTGAAAGCCCCCACACACACCATGTCCCCCTTACTAGTTTCCTGATCTCTATGGGTTTTCCAAATGAAACGCACATATCTGAAGACTCAAATCTGGCATTCACATATGAAAGGAAACGTGACATTTGTCCTTCTGGATCTAGGTTACCTTACTCAGGATGATTGTTTCCATTTCCATGCTTTTACCTGCAAATTTCATGATTTTGTTTTCCTTAGCAGGTGAACAATATTCTATTGTGTAAATGCACCACATGTTCATTATCAGTCAGTTGATGGACACCTAGGCTGCTTCCGTTTTCTAGCTATTGTGAATAGAACAGAAATGAACACTGACAAGATCTATCTCTGAAGCAGGATACAGACTCCTTTGGATATGGGTGGTGTAGCTGGATCACATGGTAGACCTAGTTCTAGTTTTTTGAGGAACCTTTACACTGCTTTCCATAATGGCTGCACCAGGTTGCATTCCCAGTAGAAGTGTTCCCATTTCCCCCACATTCAGGCCTGCATCTGTTGTCATTTTTCATCTTGGCCATTCTGAATGGGGTAAGATGAAACTCAAAGAACTTCATATGGAAACCTACCATTGTAGAACCTTGTAGAAGCTCCCTAAAATATATACATATATATGGATATAGAAATACATATCTATGGATATATAGAGCTTAAATATATTTGCTTCATAACAGGAGACAATTTCCTATGAGAAAAAAATCCCAGTTCCAGGAATGGATCAACTTTTTTGGATTTTTTGGCCGGTGGGATCCCATACGCACCCAAGTATTATTTGTTATGGGCATTGCTCTTGGTTATGCTCTAGAACTTGATTTTAAAAACCTGTTGCTACAGACACTATAGACTCCAGTTACATAGAACCTGGAGAAATCAAGCTGGTACTGACATCAAAGCTTCATCCCTACTGACTAGCGCTCATAGTATTGGAAATTGCTATTCAGACTATCAAAAGGAAGAGGGTTCAGAAACCCTCTTCCTTCTACACATGTTCGGGCCTCCATAGGCATTGCAAGATGTGGGTGCACTTACACGTATGCAGGCAAGACACTCAAACACATAAAACAAAAATAAATGAACCAAAAAATTAATGAAATACTAGTCACAAAAATAATATGGACACACATGTATCTAAAGAGGACACAGATTTCAGGGTATATCCCTTCGAAGATTTTTTTTTCCTTAATTTCCTTCTTTCTTTTTTTAATTTTTTAATTTTTTTTTTTTTTTGGTCTTTTCGAGACAGGGTCTCCCTGTAGTCCCAGCTGTCCTGGAACTCACTCTGTAGACAAGGCTGGCCTTGAACTCACAAAGACCCACCTGCCTCTGCCTCCCAAGCGCTAGGATTAAAGGCGTGCACCCCCACGCCCAGCAATTTTTTTACTTTTTAATTTATTTTTAAATTTTATTTATTTTTGTATGTGTATGAATGTACTGTCTGCAGGTAGGTTTGTGCACCCATGTCGTGCAATGCCGCGGAGGTCAGAAGAGGGTCTCGGATTCCCCTGGAACTGGAGTTTTCCTGGAATTGGAATTACAGACGGTTCTTAGCCACCATGTGGGTGCTGGGGACTGAACCCGGGTCCTCTGTCAGAGCAGTTGGTGCTCTTAACCATTAGACCATCTCTCCAGCCCCAATTATTTTTTTATTTTCCTTTTTTTTTTTAGTTTTACATTTTTTTTTTTTTGGTATTTTTGAAACAGGGTCTCCTTTTTAGTACCAGGTGTCCTGGAGCTCGCTCTGTACACCAGGCCGGCTTTGAACCCACAGAGATCCACCTATCTCTGCCTCCCAAGTGCTGGGATTAAAGGCGTGCACCACCACACCCTGCTGGTTTGTTGTTTTATTTTCCTTTTTTTTTTTTTTTTTTTTTGGTTTTTTTTTTTATTTCTTAATATATATTTTTGTACAAGATTTATCAAAATTCTAGACCCGTGTCCCCTACACTATTCCCCCCACCCCACCATGAGCTCTCATGCATTCTGCCAAACATGCTTTTCATCTCTTTCTCAGTCTTTCTAATATTCTCCATGGTGGAGTTGACTGTTTTGAGCCGGAAGTTCCACTGTTTCAGTCAGTTCTTGATTGCAGTCCATTTGTTGTGGTTGTTGTTGTGGTTATTGTTGTTTGTTTCCAATATGCATTCACTTCCCAACTGCCTTGGACAAAAGCTTCAAGGGGTCCTTGCACAAGAATATACTTACACTAGGTAATTGGCACATAGGAATCAGAAGATGAGGATACCATTCCATCGTTGTTTAACTTGGACCCGGTTTACTTCACTCGAGCATGATGTTTCTAGTCCAAGTCATTTTCCGCAAATCTCATGCATTTTTGTCATTTCTTTCTTTACTGAGCATAGAAACTCATTGCCCCTGCAGATGTACCACATTTTCTTCTATCACTCATCCGTTGAGGGATTATTTAGGTCGGTTCCAGCTCCTTGCTATTGTGAAGAGAGCGACAAAAACTGTGGACTGGCATGTATTTCTTTGTGGTGGTGTGAGTCTTGAGGTTCCATGTCCTAGGGAGTGGTATCGCTGGTCGGGTGGCATGCTTCCTCAAGTCTTCCAAGCGTTCTCACACACGCTTTCCAAAGTTTGGCTGTACGACGTTTACATTCCCACCATGCAGTGGATGAGTGTCCTCTTTTTTTTTCCCCACAAACCTCTCCAAGCACTTGGTATACTTTGTTTTCTTGATCCTCGCCACGTCTTATTGCAGAGTAAGATGGTACATCTTAAAATTGTTTGATTTGCATTTCCTTACTATTAGTGATGTTGAACACTTTTAGGTATTTCTCGCCATCCCTAATTCCGTCACTGTGAAAAGTCTCTGTTCAGCTCTTTGCTCCTCTTATTGAGGGCGGTCATTTGTTTTTTATTCTTTCGGTTTTTTGAGTACGTTATATATTCTGGACATCAATCGCTTTGTCAGATGTTACTGGGTGAAGGTTTCCTCCCAATCTGTGGGATCTCTTCTTCACTTCCTTGATTGTTTTTGGATGTACAGAAGCTTTTGGTTTAAATGATCGTCCCATTGTCAATTGTCGACCTGAATTCTTGCACAGTTGCTGTTTGATTTAGGAAGTGCTTCGTATACCTACGGTCTTGTAGTTTGTTGCCCAACTTTTTCTTTCTATCGCCTTCCAGAGTTTGGGGTTTCCCCGCATGAGGTCTCTAATCCATCTGGGAGTTGGCTTCGTCCAGGGCGATGAGGTAGGTAGGATTTAATTTCATTCTTCTACACGTGGTGATCCAGTTTGCAAACACCACTTGCTGAAGATGCTTGCTTTTTCACATTTGTTCTTCTTGTCCTCCTTGCTCAAAATGAGATGGCGAAATTGTATGTGCTCAGTTTGGATCTTCGTTTTGTTCCATTGTCAACAAGTCATGTTTTTGTGCCAGTACCAGGCTGTCTTTTACTGCACTATAGCCTTTAGTACTGTAAAGTCGCCCTAGTATGCTCTTTTCACTCAGGGTGTTTTGGCTATTCAGGGCTTTTGTTTTTCCAATAACTGAATTTAGGATTTTTTTTTCCAAGCCCATGAAGAAACTCCTGGGGATTTAATTGGGATTGTGTTAAATCTATACAAGAGTTTGGTAGAATGGAATTTTTACAATGTTAATTTTCCAAATCCATGAGCATGGGAGGTTTTTCCATTTCTGATGTCTTCTTCAATTTCTTTCTTCGAGGGTTTAAAATTTTTTGTTGTAGAGATCTTTGGTGTCTTTGGTTAGGTTTTTTCCTAGGTATTTTATTATTTTTGAGGCTATTGTGAGTGGGAGGTCCTTGAATTCTTTCCAGTGCTGTTAGTTGGAAAGAAAGGCACTGATTATTTTAGGTTAATTTTGTATCTTGGCCACTTTGCTGAAGCTGTTATCATTTTTCTAGGAGTTTTCTGGTGGAGTTTTTAGCATCCCTTAAGTAGTAAAAACGATCTATCCTCAGCAAATAGGGATAGGTTTGACTTCCTCTTTTCCAAATAGTACTCCTTACTTCCTTTTCTTGCCTTATTGCTCTAGCAAGTGATCAAGCACTATAATGGAAGAGGTGTGTGGTGAAGGGGACAGGCCTTGCCAATTTCCTACCTTTAAAAGGAATGATTCTGACATTTCCCCATTTAGGATGGTGTTGGCTCTGGGTTTCCCATATATGGGTTTGATTACATTGAGGAATGATCTCTCCAATCCAATTCCCTCTAGGATTTTAAGCATGAAGGGATGCTGGATTTGTCAAAGGCCTTTTCAGCATCAATTGAGATGATGGTGTGTTTTTGTCTTTCATTTCATTTATGTGTTGATGATGTTTTTGATTTTTGTATGTTGAACCATCCCTGCATCTCTGGTATGAATCCAATTGTTGTCATGATGATGATCTTCTTGATGTTGAGTCCTGTATGCGATTTGCCAGTATCACTGTTCAGAATTTTGGCATCTGTGTTCATTAGGGAGATGGGTCTACAGTTCTCCGTTTTAGGTTGTATCTTTGCTGGTTTGGAAAATAGAGTGCTGCCAGCTTCATAGGAAGGAATTTGGGAGGAATTCCCTCTGATTGTATTATCTAAACAATTTCAGTATAATGGTTGTAGGTTCTTTTTGAAATGTTTATAGAATTCTGCCATGAAACCGTCTGGGCCTGGGCTTTTTTAGTTGGGGGTTTCTTATTAATCTTTATTTTCTGTTTAAGCTGTTGATCTCTTCTTGGTTGTCTTTGGAGATCCCAGGATTTCGATTTTCATCCATTTCTTCTACGCTTTCAAACTTGGTAGAGTATAGGATTTTTGAAGTATTCCTGTAGGATTGTCTGGACTTTTCATTATCTGTTGTGATATTTCCCTTTTCATCATGGATTGTATTGATTTGGAGTTGTTCCTTTCTTCTTTGGTTAACTGGGCTAGAGGTCTGCCTATCTTGTTTATTCTCTCAAAAGAACCAACATTTGGATTCATTGATTTTTTTTTTTCGTTATTGTTTTCTTTGTTTTTCTATTTCATTATTTCTGCTCTGATTTTTGTTATTTCTTCCTGTATGTTGCGTTTAGGGTTCATTTGTTGTTGTCTCTCAAGTGTTTTTAGCTGCAGTGTTAGATGGTTCACTTGTGCTCTTTCTGTTTTTCTAATGTAGGCATCCAGGGCTATAAACTTCCCTCTTAGGGCTGCTTTTAAGGTATCCCATAGGTTTTGTTGTGTTGTATTGTCATTGTCATTCAGTTCCAGGAATGCTTTTATTTCTTTCTTTATCTCTTCCTTGACCCATTCATTATTCAAGAGTGTGTTGTTTAGTGTGTTCTTGTAGGCAGTAGGACTTATCCTGGTGTTGTTGTTGAGCTTTATTGCTCTGTGGTCTGATAGAATGCATGAAATTATTTCAATCTGTTTGTATTTGTGGAGGTTTCTTCTGTGTCCCAGTATGTGGTCGATTTTGGAGAATGTTGTGTGGGGTGCTGAGAAGAAAGTGTATTCTCTGTTATTAGGGTGGAATATTCAGTAGATGTCTGTTAGGTCCATTTGGTGTATCATATCATTCAGTTCAGATGTCTCTCTGTTTTTTCTTTGTCCTGTTGACCTGTCCAAAGTGCTCAGTGGGGTATTGAAGTCCCCTACTGTGAGTGTACTGGGGTTAGTGTGTGGACTTGTGGTCCTGGAGAATTGTCTTTATAAAGTTTGGTGCACCAGAGTTTGGGGCATATATATTCATAATTGTGAAATCTTCTTGGTGAATTGTTCCTTTGATAAAAATGTAGTGGCCTTCTTTGTCTCTTCTGATTTCTTTTACTTTGAAGTCTATTTTGTCTGATATTAAAATAGAAACACCTGCATTCTTTTTGGTACCATTTGCTTGGAATATTTTTTTTCCTTCCTTTCACTTTAAGGTGGTGCCTGTCCTTGAAAGTAAGATGTGTTTCTTGTAGATGGCATATAGATGGATTCTGTTTCCTAATCCAATCTCCCAGTCTATGTCTTTTGATTGGGGAATTTAGCCCATTAATATTTAAGGTTATGACTGATAGGTTTGTGTTGCTTCCTTTTGCCTTATTATCCATTTGCAGTTTGAGTTTAGGTTTCTACTTCTGCAGTTATGCTTTTATTGATTTCTCTTTCTAGGTGCCTGGGGTTGGTTGCTCCTTTCTTCTGTCCTTTGAATTGCTTCAAGTATTCTCTGAAGGGTAGGTTTTCCGGACATGTATTCTTTCAACTTGTTTAGGTCATGGAAGGTTTTTCTCTCTCCTTCAATTATAATTGACATTTTTGCTGGGTATAGTAACCTGGGTTGGCATCTATTGTCCTTTAACTTCTCTTCTTGCAGGTATCCCAGTTTACAGGCAAGAAGCCTTTACATTTGGGGGGAGGGGCTTGGATCCCCTGGCCAACATCTCCTTGGTAGAATAATCCATTGCTGATATCAGAGCTATCCTGTATTAATATATTTTGCTTAAGTGCATAGCTAAAGGAGACTTTAGTATTCTATTTAGATCTGAATAGAGAATAATCCTTTTCACAGTTCCTATGTCTATTAGTCAATTAAAGAAGGCAGTTTTGCCAGTTTTATAAGAAATTACCTCTATAACAGTTGGCTCCAATTTATAGTTAGAGAACGACCTCATCAACATCATATTTCTCCTTGTTCTCTCTCTGGTTCTCCTCTGGTTCAAACTTCTACAAGAAAAATGAGACAGATGATGAAAGAGACAGTCCTGGAAACAGGAAGAAGAAATGCTTGGTGTCATACCTGGGCTCTCAAGAGTGGAGGAAGAGGTCAAAGGAAGGATTTATACAGCACTGTATACACATATAATCGTTATATTGTGCCTGTGGAGGGGCAGACAGTACAGCTTATTTGATGGACTCGGACAAGAAATGCTAGTGGGGGGGGGGCTGGAGAGATGGCCTAGCGTTTAAGAGCGCCGACCGCTCTTACAGAAGACCCGGGTTCGATCCCCAGCATCCACATGGCGGCCGAGAACAGTCTGAAACTCCAATTCCAGGAGAACTCCAGTTCCAGGGGAATCCGACACCCTCTTCTGACCTCCGCAGCATTGCACGACATGGGTGCACAAACTTGCATGCAGACAGTACATTCATACACATACGGAAATAAATAAAATTAATAAAAAAAAAAAAAAAGAAATGCTAGTGTGGGCCAACCAAGCACTGTGCATGTAGTAGCTACAACTATAATGGGCAAGTTACCTTTCAAAGTTTGGAGGCTTCATTTCATTATAAGACACACCTACTGGTGTGCTTTCTTGACATTATCAGATTGTCTTTTCCTAAGAAAACATATAAATTATATAAACATGCTATTGTTTTATTATCTATATTATATATAGATAACTTTTATGGATGAAATATCTGGATGTACATATTTTCTATAGCTCAGTATTATAGTTTTAAATATTTCTGCATTTCTTGGATTTGTTGGATATAGATTCTTCCATATCCAACTGGATGCTGCATTTGTTGCCCAGAGAAAATTCCTTCTCCTCACCTACTTCATTTACATTAAAATATATGTGAGACTAATGTACACAAAATTTTAAAATATTCTTTCTCTGTGTGTATACGTGCAGTGTGTGTGTGTGTGTCTGTGTGTGTGTCTGTGTGTGCACTCAGGTATACACATGTAACAGTGTTCATGTGGAGGTCAGAGACAATTTGGGGTGTCAGTCTTCACCTTCCCCCTTGGGTGACATGGGGTCTCTCTTTAGTTGTTCATTGCTGTGTATGCAAGACTAGCTAGTGAGCTTGTGAGCAATCCAGTATTCTCTGTCTCTACCTCCCACCCTGCCATAAGAGCACTGCAATTACAGATGCATTACAAATTTGTATGTGGGTTCTGCAATTACAGAGGCAAATTTGTATGTGGGTTCTGGGGATTTTACTCTCAACGTCACACTTGTGTACCAAGTGCTTTGCACTGAGCCATTTCCCCTGGCCTCTTCTTTATTTTTATTGTTGAAAAGCTTTCTTCTTTTTTGTTTTGTTTTTTGTTTGTTTGTTTGTTTGTTTGTTGAGACAGGGTCTCCCTATAGCCCCAGATGGCCTGGAACTCACTCTGTAGACCAGGCTGGCCTTGAACTCACAGAGATCCACCTGCATCTGCCTCCCGAGTGCTAGGATTAAAGGCGTGCACCACCATGTCCAACTTGAACAGCTTTCTTCTTTACGTTGTCAAGAGGGCATTTTTGCTGTATACACTTTGCAAAGGTTTGCTTATAAAAATTCTTGATGATGGTTACTACCACCCACTGGGGAAACAAGAAACAAGCCCCTCCTCCAGCTCTGAGTCTTTCTCTGCTGCAGGGACTCAAGTCAATCATATCATTGTCTCTTTATCCCCATCTTCTCTCAACATTTCCTATCCTTCTTGCTCTGCTAGAAATCTGCCCATTATCTCATGATAATGTAGACCATGAAGCTCTCACAAAAGAAGCATGTTTCTTCTTATATCCCAGCTCCTACGGGCCAGAGCTGGAAAATGTGACTTTTCTCAGGCCCCAGGGCTACTTCTAGATCATTTGTCTTTTATCTCTCAAAAATCCAGATCTATACTAACAGTTGGTAGCTGTTAGGAGAGGGACAGTTTTCTATAAGGTGTGATCTCTGCTAGGCTGACCATGCTTCAGTGTATAGCCTCAATTCTATGCATATATAAGCAGCATAAATTAAACTCAGTTGGAGAACCCTTAAAAGACTCAGAATGAGCTTACCACCTGACCCAATCGCAAGTTGCTTTTTAAAAAGACAGTATGATGTTAGAAGGTGAGTGTGAGGGGAAATCTGGAAGGAGGTTGAGGAGGCCATGGAAGTTAACAAAATCAAAATGTGTTACATATATGTATGCATGAAATGTTCAAAGGATAAATTAAATTTTGTTTTTTAAGACCAGTTTTATCCAACCACATGCAGCAGATTAATGCTCCCTACCCCACCACCGTACTTCTTTTTGTCAGTGCCTTAAAAAACCCACTGACAAATTACACATATAATATCTCTACCATGAGTATTATAATATTATATATATATATATATATATATATATACCTGAAGGACATATAACAAGAAGTAGTATCTGACCAGAGAAACCTTCCTTTGAGTTGTTGGCCAGGGTAATCCAAGAGACTCCCAAAATTACCCAGGCTATTGCCACATCCCTTGATTGCATCCCAGAACCTGAAGATAAGATCCTATTGCTAAAGACATAGTATTTGGAGCAGTGGATCTAAAACTGGAACTGACCTGGAAGACACCTCCTCTGAAGGGTAGCTCTCTTCCCTTTGGAGAACACTATGTAAGGTACAAAGGGAGAACATCAATTAGTAATCTAACCCCAGCTTCAAGGCCTAATAACCACATCAGTGACCAGAACAGCAAATAGCATTGGTGTAGCACTTTTATCTTGGGAACAAGCAATAGCTACTAATTGAACTTAAAGCCCACTCAATGGAAGGAAACATGTGTGGTACTATAAACATAGCCAAATACACATGGCTGGAGAGGTCATAGATCTTAGAGAAAACCCCAAGGCTGTCACAACCCTAAATAAATGCAATTTCTTACTATGTGCAAAATATGGATTCTTATATTTACAGACAAGTATCCCAGTCACCATCCATCAAAGAAGCTTCTTTTTCAGCAGATGGAGATTATTAAAGAATTCTACAACTGGTCATACACAGAGATTGTCTGTGAATTGCCCAAGTCCAAATGGCACTTCTATGATACAACCTCTACACTGAAGGCTCATAGGTCAAGGGGTAAAGAGAACACTAATGCATCTCTCAATTCTCATCAATGAAGCTCCCTCTTGCAACAGAAGGCCGGGAACACAAAAGCTCACAAATGGTGAGAGCATATAGAATAAGAGTCTATGGAATGTTGATACTTAACAGGACTCCTATATTAAACTCAACCCAGAGCTCAGAGACCTGAGGAGGGAGAAAGATTGTAAAAGCCAGGGAGAAGGTACACGACCATATGGAAATAGAGTCCTACAGGCTCCTGGCCTCTGCTCCTATGAAACTACAGTTATGGTATCAGCACAAATAAGACCCACCCAAACTCAAGCAGACAAAAACCCAGCACAGAACCATAAAAATGGACAGCAGAACCCAATCTTAGTTGAAGAATTATTGGCAGATGATTACTGCTGTGTGAAGAAGAACTGATCTTCTTAAAGGCAGGGACTCTAGGTAGGCTGACTACACCTCAGTGGATGAACTTACACTGAGGGACATCTGACTTAACAAAGTAGGCTTTAACACAAATGACAGAGTGTACGAATTCCAGGGTGGGGGCAGGGAGCTATGGGAGGCTGCCAATTGGAGAGGAGTATACAATTGATTAAGACGTTCTATATGAAATACACAAAATTAAATAAAAATTCACCAAAAATTGATAAAAAATACATTAAAAAGATATTGCATTTTTATTTGCATATGCATATATCACCTACATACGTATAAGTGCACCCATGTCTTATAATGCCCACGGAGGTCAGAAGAAGCCATCAGATCCTCTAGAACTAGAGTAATAGATGGTTGTTAGTCACAATGTGGGTGCCAGGAATCGAACCCTGGTCCTCTGCAAGAGTAGTCAGTGGTCTTAAACACTGAGCTATCTCTCCACCCCCAGATACTGAGTTTATACATGCCTTTTGTACTTTAGAAGACTGCTGGGTGCTATTAATAAAATAATTTACGCAAATGTAAAAAATAAAAGTACCCAAGCATGGTGGCACACACCTTTAATCTAGCAATCAGGAGGTAGAGGCAGGCTGATCTCTGTGAGTTCAAGGCCAGCCTGGTCTACATAGTGAGTTCTAGGCCAGCTGGGGCTAAAGGGAGACTCTGTCCCAAAAAGATGAAAAGTAAAATAAAATAAAATAAAATCCACTTCTTTTTTTTTATTATTGATGCTTTGTGCATTTCATACATCATTTTCCAATTCAGTTCAGGCATATTTCCCTTTCCCTTCCCCCCCCCATCCCCCCAACCGAGATCATACATTCTGCCATAACTGTCCTGCATATTTCTCTCAGTTTTTTTTCCATTTTTTAGCTATAAGTGATAATCCATGAGTACAAGCATCCTTCATGTAAAACCAATTTGCAGGCTGTTGTGCCCAAACCCCCACAGCCCCACCTTCCAGCGGGGGGTCAGGTTTATCAAATGAGGGTCCAGACTACATTGCTGTTGTTTCACCATTCACCCCAATAGCAGCCCTTACATTCTACCACGCCCCCTCTTCCGCAGATTATTCCCTGGGCTTAGAAAAGGGGCATAGGTGGATGAGAAGCAGAACAGTCCACTCTCTCTGGAGCTGTTGTCTTGGACTCTGGTCAATTCTGGCTGTTTCCTTTCATGGGCTGATAGTTTGTCCAGGAATAACCTTTCGATCCTACTAATGAAGCACAAGCAATTAGATATATAGGTATTTAAACAGCATTAATAGTTATGGTAGGTTACTTTGGTATAGACACATATGTTTAGATAATATGTTGATCCATGAGTTACATTTTTTCCTGTTAAATATGACAGGGTCTTACTGTGGCTTATGACATCTCCTAACCTGTAGAGGATGTAAGCTTGTGGCATCAGCCATGGGTTATTCCTCCAAGGAGAGAGCCAATAGCCAATTAGATTTGGGATATACAGGCATATGGCTGCCTCTGCACAGTATTTCCAGGAAACTAACTATGGGAAGGGATTTGTGTGTTCCAATAGGACAGGATGTCACCAGCTTGACAGCTGGGAGAGAGGAGATACAGCTTTGCATTGAGTAGAATGTGCCAGAGGGTGCCAACTGGGGGGTTGACCCGTCTGAACATCGAAAGGAGGGGATGCCTCAAATTGCCATGGACATTGGGCCCCTCTGTGGCCCCTACATGTGACAGCTATTTGTGGTGAGTCCTGGTGAAGCTTGCCTTATAGGTGCCACAGGGGTTTTGATGTGAGAGACTTTCTTGCCTCCCCCCCAGAAGAAGAAGAAATATGACGATGATGAGGTCGCTCTCCAACTGTAAATTGGAGACAACTATTATAGAGGTAATCTCTTATAAAACTGGTAAAACTGCCTTCTTTAATTGACTAATAGACATAAGAACTGTGAAAAGGATTATTCTCTGTTCAGAACCAAATATAATACTAAAGTCCTTAAACTATGCACTTAAGCAAAATATATCAATACAGGAGCTCTGACATCAGTAATGGATTATTCTACCAGGGAGATGTTGGCCAGGGGATCTAAGGCCCCACAAAAGGTAAAGGCTCCTTGCCTCTAAACTGGGATATCTGCAAGAAGAGAGGCGATAAGGCCCTGCTGCTGAAGACCTGACGTTAACATGGGGAAGATGTATTGAGACCACACATGCAAGTGTACAGATGGCCTCTGGAACACCAGAGAGTGTTACCAAAGGCCACTAAACCAAAACCAATAAAGCAAATACGGGTCTCCTTGAGTCAAGCAAGACTCCACCGTCAACACCAGCTACACCTCACCTGCCTGGAAATAAAATCCACTTCTATCCAACCACATGCAGCAGATTACTGCTTCCTGCCCCTCCACCACACTTCTTGTTGTCAGTGACTAACTTTGTATCATGTCTTTCTTTCATTTCTAGCCCTGTCTAATCCAACTTCCTATCCTCCAGTTATTACTGACATTCTTGAGCATTAACATGGAGTTTGTGTTCATACTCTGAGATCTCAAGAATCCACTGGCTGATTTCAAACTTATTCATCCATTTGTGATCATACCTTAACTTCAGTGTTGTGAATAACTTACATTCTTCAAATATTGATATTAGCATCTATCAAGTAAGATAATCACCTCCTCCATCAAAATGACACAAAAATATTATCCAAGGGAATTTAGAGGTTCGACAAATATTTTAGGACACAAATACCCTGACTTCCTTCAAATAGATCTTACCAGCCTCCTTCAGTATGAATCTCTGAGACTTCTACAGATTTTTTTTGTCTTTTTGAGACAGGATCTCCCTGTAGCTCCAGCTGTCCTGGGACTCACTATGTAGACCAGGCTGGCCTTGAACTCACAGAGATCCACCTGCTTCTGCCTCCTAAGTGCTGGGGTTAAAGGCATATGCCAACACACCCGGAAGATTTATCTCTTGAACACTTGTTACCTACCAGGTGGCAATACTTTTAGGAAGCTGTGGAACCTTCAGGAGTTGGGAACTAGCTTCCTATGACTCTGTCTTCCTTTCAGCTACAATAGATGCCAATGACTGACCTGGGTAAACAAGAGTAAAGGAAGAGTAAAGGAAAGAGGAAGCCTCAGTACTCTCTCATTGCTAACAGGGATCTCGGGTTCTATAGCACTGGAAAGGCGATGACTATTCTGTAGCTTGATCCCCTCAACAGTTGAAATTCAGACTACCATAAGACACTTGTCGTGGAAACTCAATTATGGTGCTTAGAAGAGGGGGATTTGAGGAGATAATTGTGATTAGTGACCAGAGTGGAGCACTCACGGTTGAATGTTAGAGAGAGAGAACAGAATACATACACATGAATATTCCCTGCCTCTCATCATGTGACACCTTCTACCGCCTCAGACTGTGTCAACACAAAGGTCATCACTAGCTATAGCCCTTGACCTCGGATTAAGACTATGGGCCAAATAAAACTCCTTAATTTACAACTTAGTCCATGATTTGTGTTAATAGGTGAAAACACACTCACAGTGAGCATCATGGAAGAACATGCAAGACAAGTTGAGCTTATTATCCCACACAAATTTCCAAGGGTTGTCAGTAAGAGAGAACAAGACTACAAGGAACATTGCCTAAGGGCTTTCATCCATGCAGTCATTCCTCCAGACTCACAAAAGTACTCATGTACTAACCACTCCTGCACAAAGCTGTGCACCTGTTCACCCCATAGAAATGAGTTTTGGTATTTGCAACAAATCTAAGCCAAGTGTTCTAACAAGAAGAGACCCATGAAATTTTTTGCTGGATTGACTCACAGGGGACTTGCAGGTTTAGGTTTACTTCTTTTCTATACTTGTTCATGTTCCTTCAATTTTTATTTGTACTTCATTATTGCTTTCAATACAAAACATAGTATATAATATCCCTTAGCTTGCCACCATCCCCCACCAGACACCTCCACCTCCCTACTTCTCTGCTCTATTTTAAGGGAAAGAACCCTTAAACCAATTTCCCTAGTTTCCATCATTTTCTCTACATCTGTTCTCTCTTGAGCTCATCACATCAGGATTGTGCCCATTTATTTAACTCCCAATGCAAATGTCAATGCCACCAGCATCTACATCCTCCACCTGACAAACATTGTGGTCAGTTCCTTATTTTCAACATGGTCTATAGCGAATCACTGGGCCCAGCACTAGGCACACACATGGATTATTTCACTCTATACTTTAGATACAATGTATGCATTTCCAAATATCTGTCTTTAGCTTTAGATCTCTATCCTGGTCTGCCATCACAAATAGTCGGATGTTCATATGTGTATATCTCTATATGTACAGGCATAGCCCCTAGTCATATATCCATATGTGTATATCTCTATATGTACAGGCATAGCCCCTAGTCATATATTCATATGTGTATATCTCTATATGTACAAGCATAGCCCTCATATGTCTCTTTAAGTGTCTAATCAGCATTTTAAACAATATTCCAACCCCTGACTCTGCCCCTTTGCAGCCTCCCCTACCAACTATCCATCAATGATATCTTTATTTTTCCAGCAGTTCAAGCCAAAAGCCTAGGGAAATCCTTGATTATTCTCTCTTTTTACCCTACAACTAATTTCTTAGCTCTCTATTCAAAGTACTTTCAGAATAAAGCTATTTTCTCTACCTTAGCTACTACTTCTTATATCTTACAGGATATTTTGACCGAATCCTAATTAATCTTCCTGTTTACATTCATTACAGTCCCATAGGAGGACTGAATGTAGCCAGCCCAGAAACCAAGGTGATCCACTTAGAGTATAAGATCATATGATTTACTTACAGCCTTTCCAAGTGTCTTCACAAATCATTCAGAGAAAAATTGGTGTCCTTCCTCCAGCCCCTTCTGTCTTCTTCCTTTTCATAGAACATCCCAAGAATAAGGCCTGGTACCTGCTTTCCATTTGTTCTGGAAAGTTCTATTTTTTAGCCAAATAATCACACAGCTCAATCCCTGTTTTCCAACATGGATTTCCAAACCAAACTGATGATACTAGACAAGCCTAGCTCACCCCTGCTGTGCCATCCACTCCCCTCCTCCTCTAATTTCTGGTTCCCAACTCCCTTCATAGCCCTGGTCACCATTCGATGTAACAAATGGATTTTTTTCAATAAAATATTTTATTGATGTTTTGTGTATTTCCTACATCATCTTTCAGTCCAATTTAGATACATTCCCCTCTTCCTGCCCCCCACCCCACCCCAGTTCATGCTTTCTGCCGTAAATGTCTTGCATCTTTCTCTCAGTTTTTCCAAAGTTTTTCTCTGCAGAAGCTTATTGTTTCAGGCAGAATTTTTTTTCTTTTTTTTTTTTTTTTTTTTTTTTTTTGGTCTTTTCAAGACAGGAGTCTCCCTGTACGTCCCAGCTGTCCTGGAACTCACTTTGTAGACCAGGCTGGCCTTGAACTCACAAAGATCCACCTGCCTCTGCCTCCCGAGTGCTAGGATTAAAGGCATGTGCCACCACACCTGGCTTGTTTCAGGCAGAATTTCTCAGGCAGAATTTAACTTATCAGTCAGTCCTTTGACCCAGTCCTTATGTTGTTGCTGTTCCCTCCCCTTTGTATTGCTCCAAAAATATGCTTGCTTATATAAACATCACATATGTACCAAAATTATGACCTGCAAAAATAAACTGTATGTTAATTCCAAAATATGTTTAGGAATTCATGTATTTCCTTTAATTTTATATTACTCTAAAATATGAATACATATCTCCCACCCATATATGGTGATTACAATATCTGAAAATAAGTGGCAAGTTAATTCTAGAGCTCATTAAGAGATTCACATTATAACAGCACAGTTGCTTTCAGATAAAAAGAAATATGACAATAACCTTGCTCAGCTTGCCTTTCGACTGGGGATTTGGTGTTAGCATCCACAAATGAGGGAAACCATTCCCCTTTTGTTTTTATGAGACTGTGTTACCTCACTTAGCATAATTTTTTCTAGTTCCATCCATTTATCTGCAAAGTTCATGATGTCATCTTTCTTTACCACTGCATAGAACTCCATTGTGTAGCTGTACCACATTTTCTCTATCCACTCATCTGTTGAGGGACATTTGGTTTGGTCCCAGCTCTTTCGCTATTGTAGAGAGCTAAAATAAACATAGATGTGCATGTGTCTTTGAGGTAGGATGAGTCTTGTGGGTATATACCCAGGAGTGGTATGACTGAGTCAGGTGGTAGGCTCATTTTGAGTCTTTTAAGGGTTCTCCACACAGCTTTCCATAGTGGTTGTATGAGTTTACACTCCCACTAGCAGCAGATGAGTAAGGCAAACTAAGTAACATTAATGTTATATTTCTCTTTATCTAAAGGCAAGTGTGCTCTTAGAATGTGAATCCCTTAAGAGGCTCTAGAATTAACCTACTACTTATTTTCAGACTTTATAATTTTGGTACAAGGGCGGAGAGTATGTTTGCATATTTTAGAGCAATATAAAATTAAAAGAGAAAAATGTGAATCCTGAAATATGATTTGGTAAATAATAGTCTATTTTCAGATGACATGATTTTAGTACATGCTTAACATATATAAATGCATATGTTGAAACAATACAGATTAGAGGGAACAACAACAACAAAAGAACTGGGACAGGGAACTGATTGAAGCAGTAGCATTCTTCCCCCCAAAAAATAATCCTCTGCTTTGAAAAACTTTGAAAAGACTCAGGAAAATAAACAGGACATGTATGGCAGACTGCATGAACTTGGGAGGGGTGGGGGGCATGGAGGGTAAATGAGTCTGGATTGAACTGAGAAGTGATGAATGAAATGCACAAAACTCAATAAAAGATTTTTAAAAAGAAAATCTTTTCCTATACCTATGTCTTATAGGTTGCTGCCAACTTTTTCTTCTATCACCTTCAGAGTTTCAGGTTTCACACTGAGATATTTGATCCACTTGGAGTTGATTTTTGTACAGAGTTAGAGGTAGGGGTTTAATTTTGTTCTTATACAAATGGTGATCCAGTTTTGCCAGCACCATTTGCTGAAGATGCTATCTTTCCTCCATTGAGCTTTTTTGGCCCCTTTGTCAAATATGAAGTGGCTAAAATTGTATGAGCTCAAGTTTGGATCTTCGATTTTGTTCCATTGGTCAATGGGTCTGTTTTTGTGCCAGTACCAGACTGTCTTTATGACTATAGCCCTGTAATATCACTTGAAGTCTGGTAAAATAATCCACCCCCCCCCCGTATTTCACTTTTTGCTCAGGGTTGCTTTAGCTATTCAGGGTCTTTTGTTTTTCCATATGAATTTAAGGGTTTTATTTCCAAATATTTTATTTTATTTCCAAAAATTTTATTTCCAAAAATCCTCTAGAATTTCTGTGAAGAAATTCTAGAGGATTTTTATTGAGATTGCATTGAATCTATATGTTAATTTGGGTAGAATGGACATTTTTACTATATTAATTTTTCCAATCCATGAGCATGGGAGGTCTTTCCAGCTTTTGATGTCATCTTCAATCTCCTTCTTCAGGGTTTTAAATTTTTCGTTGTAGAGATCTTTGGTGTCTTTGGTTAGGTTTGTTCCCAGGTATTTTTTTTTTTTGAGGCCATTGTGAGTGGGAAGGTCTCCTTATATTCCTTCTCCAGTTGCTTGTTGTTGGTGTAAAGAAAGGCTACTGATTTTTCTAGGTTAATTTTGTATCTTGACACTTTACTGAAACTCTTAATTGTTACTAGGAGTTTTCTGGTGGAGTTTTTAGCATCCTTTAGGTAAGCTATTATGTGCAAACAGGGATAGTTTGACTTTCTCTTTTTCAATCAGTACTCCTTTGATTTCCCTTTCTTACCTTATTGCCCTAGCAAGCATTTCAACCACTATATTGAAGAGGAGTGGCAATAGGGAGCAGCTTTGCTGTGTTCCCACCTTTAAGGAGAATGATCCTAATTTTTCTCCAGGCAAATGAATTTTTTACTTTTTGTCATATGCTGCTTTGCAATAGGATGAAAACGTCACAAGAACACAGACTCCTTGCTTTTCCCATACTTGTATCTCCAACATCTAAAACAGTGCCAGAGGCATATTTATATTTTTGAATGAATGAAAGCATAGTTTACTCGGTAAAGTGCTTGCCACACATGCATGAGGTCATTAGTTTGATCCCCAGTGACCACATAAAAAGCTGGCTATGTTAGCATGTTCAGAGACAGGTAGATCCCTGAGACTCACTGGCCAGCCAGCCAGCCTAGCCTAACCAGCATGCTCTAGATCCCAGTGAAAGAACATACCTCAGAAAGCAAAGTGGATGGCCCTGAAGAAGAACACCCATGATCAAGCTCTGGTCTTCACACATATGTGTACACACATGATCACACATGAATGCACACACAGAGAAAGAGAAAGATCTTGAAGGCTTTCTTATTATTACATATTTTAATGCTATCAGAGAAATTAGAGAATCTTTTTACTGAAAAGAAAAATGTTTATCTACATACTGCTATTTCAAATTTTTCCTAAAGGCTTTACTAACTCTGTTTTCATTTCTTACAAAGTGGAGGGAGCTTTGAATGAGGAAAATACAAATACATATTTGCAAATATGTAAATTTTTAGTATAAAGGACATTGTATTCATAAAACAATTGGCTACTGACATGATCCAACATTCCATTCAATTCACAATGATATGATGAATAACTAAATGTCTTCCTTTAAAACCTTAAAAATTGGCTCTTGGTGTGAAATACACTGAAATGCAGTCAAAAACTGTCAAAAGAATTTACCAACGACCCTTGAGTTGTCATGGACTACACTGCAATATAAAATTACTGTGTACAAAGTGAAGCTGAATGAATTAGACTGTGTTAGCTTAGGTTCCCATAATGAAGGACTGTAAACTGAGTGGCTGAAACAACAGACCTCCACTTTCTCAGAATGCTGCAAGCTGGAACTTGAGATCAGAGTGTCAGGATGAGTGGATGCTAGTGAGGACCTTCCCCTGACTCACAGATGTCTTCCTTCTTCTGATGCTACCTTGAGGGCTCCAACCTAATAACATTGTCTACCCCTTATAACCTTCTAAGCCTCCTTCTCCAAATGCTATCATATTGGGGGTTAGGACATGAAACTATGAGTTTGCACAGACATTTACTGAATAGCATGTCAAGTATGAATTTTTAATTTTTCAGGTAAAATGCTAAATGAAAAATTAACTTAGTTCCAAAGTAAGAAGTTTAATATTCACTGTCTAGGTGTAGCATCACCATGAAAGCACACTTCTGAGTGGTCTAGGAGAGCGTTTCCAGAAACATTTAATGTGGAATGTGAGTGGCACCATCTAAAGGCTGGGGTCTCAGGCCTCGGGCTGAATAAAAAGGAAAAAGCAAGCTGAGAACCAGAACTCTCCTTCCTCCCCCACCACCCCTCACTTTTTCTCATTCCTGACTGTGGGTATAATGTGATTGGTCGCCTTGCATTCCTGACATCATTCCTTCTGTGATGGACTGCACCCTCACACTAGGAGAAAAATAAAACCTTCCTTAAGTTCCTCTTGTCAGCACTTTGACACAGCAATAAAAAAGTAACTAACACAAAAAGTAATTTAGACTTACATTAAATCTGAGTCTTACCTTACAGATGACAGCATTTCAAGCTAATTCTGCTCACCTCATATAGTCCTTTACAGTGTGTACATCATTCTGAACATGACAAGATTTCACTCCTGTGATTAAAATTCAAATGAACTGACTTCCAGTTAATCAAATGAGAAATTATCCTGGATGAGTCTGATCTAATAATAGGAGCCTTTCAAAGAAAGCAATTTTATGATTAGCTTCAACTGTGGACTCTACACAACCTAGAAGCACTGGAAAGAGTCTTGGTGTGAGATAATCTACAGTGGGCTGGCCTGTGGGCATGTCTATGGGAGACTGTTTTGATTAAGCTAATTAATGTGGGGAGATCCAACCCATTGTGAGCAGCACCATCTCCTAGGCAGGTGTTCCTAAACTGTATGAGTGAGGAAACCTAGCTGGGCATGAGCAAGCCAGTGAGCATATGTGCATTCCTTTCTCTCTGTTCTTATCTCTTGACATGAACAACTGTCTCAGGCTCCTGCAGCTGTAACTGCCCTAAAGTAATGGGACACTAACTCCAATTCCAGGGAATCCAAAGACTTCTTCTGTTTTCCATGGGCATTGCATGACATGGATGTACTTACAGACATGCACGTAATACATGAATATACATAAAATAAAAATAAATTATTTTTCAAAAGAATAGTTATGTCATTTTCAGTAAAATAAATGCAACTGCAGATAATTATATTAAGCAAATTAAATCACTCTCAGAAGATCATGTGCTTCCTTTCACTTGTGGTTTTTAGGTTATCTATCTATAGATGCATAAAATCAGGTATTTACAACATCAAAGAAGTGAAACTCTCTAGGAGAACAAAGGAGACTAAGAGGAGAAGGAAAGAATGAGAAAGGTCATAATGTAGCATAGGAGGGATGTGTCCAGTACATTGTTTAGGGGCTGGAGAGATGTCTCAGTGGTTAAGAGCACTGGCTAAGTCAGGTTCTCAGCACCCACATGGCAGCTAACTCTGTAACTCTAGTTCCAGGATATCTAATGCCCTCTTCTGACCTCCATGGGCATTGCACACATGGGTGCACTTATGTACATGTAGGCAAAATACTTAGCCACATAAAATTTTAAAAATCCAATAAAAAAATTTAAGTACATTATGTATGTATACAACAATGTCCTTACATAACCCAGTGTGTATGTACAATGAAAAAAAGAGAATAAAAAGATAAATTTATGAAGTCATCGATATGTTAAATAACCAAATTGAACTTTTCTATAATGCATACATAAATCAAAGTATCACATCGTATCCCATAAATAATATACAATTATTATTTGTCAATTAAATATAACATTTTTAAAGAAATTGTCTGAAGTTCTATAGGTGCAAGGAAATACATTCGGCCAAGCGACCATGGAATAGAGCACAGCCTTCAGATAAGAACCCAAGCCATGCCAATGCCTTAGCTACTTCCTAGTAGAAACCCTGGGAAGGGGACCCAGATGAGCCATCTTCAAATTCCTGATTCACAGAAACTATGAGATGATTAATGTGGGTTGCTTAAAGGACCTAAATTTATGGGAACTTGTTAAAAAGCTATCGAAATCAAATGCGTCAAATTTAAATCTTAAATTTGGCATGCGCATCAGCTTGAGGATGAACTGATAATCTGGAAAGTTTGAAAAGCTTATTATTGCATAAGGAAAAATGAACAAGTTCATAACAAAATTTCATTTAAAGTTTAGATCAGTTATTAATGGAGTTTTACAGATTTTCTGGCCATTGATTAGGCAAAACTGAAAATACCATCATCTTTCCATTTTTAATTTTTAAATAATTTTCAAACTATGACAGCAGGTAAAATACTTTAAAAAATCAGTAACTAAGTAACACTTAATAATTGTAATGAATCAGCACAGCAATAAACTCATTTCCATGAATTCAAAATCATTATAGACTTGGTAGAATACTGAGTAACTACATAAAATTCATGTAATACCCTAATGAAAGAGGACACCGTGGGAGATTCATTATTCCAGCTTACTTTCTCTTGGCAGTAATTCTTTTTTATGGAATTTATATTAGGAATCTCATCTGACAGAAAGTCAAACCAAAATAGCAGGCTTGCAAAATGAATGAATTATCATCCTACTTCTGATTGAAAGATTATAGTTTCTACCTGATCTTGCTATAATCACAATCAGTCTTGCAATCATGTCATTCTGCATAATGCAAAGGAGGTAGCAGACATTATGATATAAAAGCTTCCACCCTCTAGAGAGCTGGAGTTGATTAAGAACAACCAGGAAGTTAAATCTGACAGACTGTCTACTTTGTAGCTGGCGAGCTAACCATGGGCATTATTAACAGCCCAACTCTCGAATTCCTTAAAATGGTTCTAAGAAATGACTCCTGTGGAGTGTGTCCTATTGAAGACAGGCTGGCTGTCCAAAACAGTTGGGAGTGATGCATATTGGAAACAACAACAATAACAGAAAGGACTACATCAAAGAACTGACTGAAACAGTGAACTTCTGCTCAAAACAGTCAACTTCCACATGGAGAATATTGGGAAAGACTGAGAAAGAGATGAAAAGCATGTTTGGCAGAATGCATGAGCTCTGGTGGGGTCGGGGGATGGGGGGACACAGGTCTAGATTTGATAAAATATATATATATATATATATATATTAATTAATTTTAAAAAAAGACAGGCTGGCTAACTCGTAATCACACACACACTGTGCTGGATAGCTTTAGTGTCAACTTGACACACCTGGGTTGAGGGAGCCTCAATTGGGGATTTGGCTCCATTGGACTGGCCTGTGGCCACATCTGTGGAGTATTGTCTTGATTGTTGAGCAATGTGGGAGGGCCCAGCCCCCTATGGGTGGTGCCACCCTGGGCAGGTTGTTGTGTACTGTATAAGAGGTCAGGCTGGGCATGGGCCAGGGGAGCAAGCCAGTGAAGAGCATTCCTCCATAGACTGTGCTTCAGCTCCTGCCTCCAGGTTCCTGCCCTGAGTTCCTGCCTTGGGCTCCCTGATGAACTGTGACCCAGGAGATGTAAACTAAATAAACCCTTTACTCCCCAAGTTGGTGTCGGTCAGAGTGTTTGGTCACAGCAATGGAAGACAAACTAGGACAGAAATTGGTACCAGAAGAATGGGGTATTGCTGTGACAGACCTGACCTTGGTGTTTTCGGGAAGAATTGTGGAGGCGTTTGGAACTTTGGGCTGGGAAGATCATTTAATGCCTAAAGATTGTTGCTGTGGAACTTGGAGCAGTTTTGCTGAAGGAGTTGTAGAAGCTGGAGGCCTGTCTTGTGAAATTTCTAGTTTCAAAGGGGAGCAGAGATCATCAGGACTATTTAATCTGTGGGTTCTGGCCAGCTGGGGCTGAAGAATCAGCTATAAGTAAAAGAGACCAGAACCTGAAGGGAAATCTTTGTTGTACTGGGACAATTGATGCTGGTTAGCTGGGGCTGAAAAATCAGCTCTAAGTAACAAGAGACCAGCATCACTGTGGTGAAATCTGGAAGAATTTCTTCAGGGTCAGCACACAGAAGCTGTGTTCCAGAAGAGGCCTGAGCCTCCATCTCAAGCCAGAAGCAGGACTTGGTAGTATGTAAGAGTCTCCTACATGGTTCCGGTGTTGAAATTTGAGGGAGTCACAGAGAGCAGGTGAGGCTTGGCACTGTGAGAGGTCAGGAAAGACCATTGGTGGAAGTGCACCTTGGTTGCAGTGAAGATCCCAGGATTGCAGGGGTCATAGAGAGAAACTGAGGCTTTGCACCAGGAGAGGTCAGAAGAGACCATTGGTGAAGGTGCTGCCTCAGTTTCAGTGGTGACACCAGCTTCTTGGAGATGCCAGGACCATGGGATGACCACCAAGAGCTGCAGCAGGTGTGGAATGGAGTCAGCCTGGGCCTACGAGATGAGCTGAGTGTGCTGTGGATGGCAGAGCAGAGAAGGGGAGCTGCCAAAACCCTTTGGAGTCCAGAAGCTCATGAGTGAATCCCACGTGTCCAGCCTTGAGCTACCTGCTGGACTTAGGTTTTGTTTGAGAGTGCCCAATTCTTCCCTTTGAAATAAGACAGTACTTGTTTTGGATTTTACAGCAGCCCACAGTTAAGAGACTTTGAATAGACTGAACTTTTAAGCGTTTGGACATTTTAAGGACTGTGGGGCTTTTAAGTTTATACTCTCTTAGGTTGTGATTAATATTAGCCTCATACTTTGGGGATAAGAACCGGAAAGGTGGTGGTTTAATAGTGATGTGTTTTGTGTGTCAAGTTGACAAGGGGTCAATTGTGCTGGATAGCTTTAGTGTCAACTTGACACACCTGAGTTGAGGGAGCCTCAATTGGGGATGTGGCTCCATTGGACTGGCCTGTGACCCCGTCTGTGGAGTATTGTCTTGATTGTTGAGCAATGTGGGAGGGCCCAGCCCCCTATGGGTGGTGCCACCCTGGGCAGGTTGTTGTGTATTGTATAAGAGGTCAGGCTGGGCATGGGCCAGGGGAGCAAGCCAGTGAAGAGCATTCCTCCATGGCCTGTGCTTCAGCTCCTGCCTCCAGGTTCCTGCCCTGAGTTCCTGCCTTGGGCTCCCTGATGAACTGTGACCCAGGAGATATAAGCTGAATAAACCCTTTTCTCCCCAAGTTGGTGTCAGTCAGAGTGTTTTGTCGCAACAATGGAAGACAAACTAGGACACACACACACACACACACACACACACACAGATGCACACACTCACAATTCTAGAAGAGACTTGCTATAAAATGGAGATGTGGCTCTGATCTTTTCCATTTGAAATTTCTCTTCATACCTCTAACAAATTTTCTGTCTCACTACTCAAGGATTTTCTGGTGGAGTAGGTCTCTGGGTTTTTTTTTTTCTACATAACAGTCTATACTCACACTTTGAAGCACTTTGCATAGTGTGATTATTTCATTAATCATGTCTAAACACATTTGCTTGTCATACATCTTCTCAGGTCTATATTTCTAATACCTGCCAGAGTTCCCAAGGGCTAAACGCATAGAAGATGTTCCTTAAAACTTGTCTACAGACTACTTATTAAGAGCTGCTTTTCTCTTCTTTGGTCTCTATTCATACTTTTTCCTATTTTGCTTCTACAGAAATAATTTCAGCAAATGTAAAGGGGCCCAACAGTCAATTTCCTATGTGTCTTAAAGTCTGTTTTCAGCTGTTAGGGTACTTGAAATGGAATAACATATAGAAAACAGATTCATTTGCTTCAGGAAGCAGTGGATCTGGTGAGGAACTTATGCTGCATCATCCATGACAGAAGACAAAAGAGAAAGACAGTGACCTTGCAAGAACGTGTTCCTTACAACAAATGTACTCTAATAACTGGGCTACGCACTCAATAAGAATATTAAACTACGTGTAAGGACTTTGCTCTGCTCTGTCAACTCATATTGGGCCCCACCTCCAACAATGTTGCACATTGAGTTTCTGTACACCAAAACTGGGAAACACACTCAGACCATTCTAAGTGAGTGGCTTATAACAGGACCTATGGTCTGTTAAATTAAAAGTTCTGAGGGATTAGGATTCTAAATTAAAAGTTCTGGGGGATAAGGATTCCAGCTTCATGTTCCTTTACAGGTTTTGTTTAGCTTTACTTTGTTTGGTGTTGTTTGATTGTTTATAGTGCTGGGGATTGAACCTGGGGATTTGTGTATGCAAAGCAAGTGTTCTCATTGTGCTCCATCACCACCCAGAAAGCGCTGGAATGTTTTAAGACCCAGATGAATCTGACAGAAGGGAGAATCACAGCTCTAAGCTTATAGCTGTCACATGTTACTGTACCTGGACTCACCTGAGGGGACTGTTTAAAAAAGAATCATATTTCCTGGTCTCATTGCACTGTGGCATATTAAAAGAATATTTCTGCTCTTTTCTCTCTTTATACGTTTTCATGTCAATGTGTGGTACCTTCCCACTAGGGATATGAAGTGCTTTCCCACTCCCTGATTTCTGCTAAGCCATGCCACCTGCTTTGGCCAGCAGGATGTCACTAAGTATGAGAGAGGCAAAGGCTTGAAAGGCATTTGCATGATCAGGCCTGCAAAATAGCACCTCTGTCTTTGCCAAGAGAACATGCCCTATAACCAGATTGTGAACATGTGGAGTGAAACCAAGTAATCCAGCCAAACAGCTGTGCATCCAGTGGAAGACCCCAGCAAAACTTATCAGAGTGACAAGTGAGTCTCCCCCAGATACATGCCCCATGTTAACCTACAGGTATGTGACCAAGACATTCACTGAAATTGTACACTTGCAAAATAACCAAAGGTACCTGGTACAATATACACAAGAAACTCACATAGTGACATTAGTCAGGATTCTTTTGTTTACAACTAATAAAAAGCTAGCCAGAACCTTTAAAATTTTTAAGTTTTCTGAATTACAAAGTGAGTAGTGCAGAAGTCAACACAGCTCCAGAAATGACTCAATCCAGGGATTTAAATAGTATTGTCAGGGCCGGGCGTGGTGGCACACGCCTTTAATCCTAGCACTTGGGATGCAGAGGCAGGTGGATCTTTGTGAGTTCAAGGCCAGCCTGGTCTACAGAGTGAGTTCCAGGACAGCTGGGGCTATAGGGAGACCCTGTCTCAAAAAGACCAAAATAAAAAATATAAATTAAATAAATTAAATAAATAAATAAATAAATAAATAAAAAATAGTATTGTCAGAAATTTGTCTTCACAGCGTCACTGTTGGCTTCCTTCCTAGGAGACCTCTGTAGCCCCAGGTGTACACTCTCTGAGCAGCACTACATTAGTGGGAAAAATTCCAACTGAAAATAGTTTCAAAAGAAGTCAAAATGGCATCATTTCATTGGTTCTAATTGGGCTATTCATCTTTTCAGGATCACTGTAATTTGATTGATCAGGATGTACTGCTATCTCATAAGCTGAAGTGACATTATTCAAAGCAATCTGCACAGACTGGGAAGGTAGGTGGGATGGTTCTGAAAAGGAGCATCTGGGTACTGAAAACTAAGAAGAAAAAAATGCTAAGCAGCTAAACATGAGTCCCCCAAAGCATGATACGGGCATAGTACATCAGGCAGTTCTAGTATGTCGAATCCAAGGCTGCATGCAAGAGAAACCATAACATTAAAGATGGTATCCTTTATTTTAGGAATATACAGAGGAAGATACATAATATAAAACAGCTTATTTTAAAATATTACATTCTTATTATCCAAGAGATGTGAATAAATACTGGGCAATGATGTTTATTTCAATCTAATCCTTGGGATTATATTTCATGATTGAGGAGTTCAGCTGCTCTAAGTTATTTGGTTACTTCCTAGGCTTTAGAAAGTTTATGCTGTTTTGTGGGGGTAATGGTTGCTTTGTTTTGAGGGGTGTTCTTTTGTTTGGTGGTGGTGTTGGTTTGTTTGTGGTCTGTCATATTTCTGTCTTGATGGGCAATCATCTTTATTGCATTGGCCACAATCATGTAGTATTGCTTCTTTGCAGAAAGCTTTCTGTTTATCTGTGCCCAACTCAGAAGAACAAGTGAAAATCAAGCCCTCGTACCATTTAAAATGGAAATCTTATATCAAGACCCTGTGGAAGAAATCTTGGCATTAACATATGCACACAGCTGATGTATTTGCACACTGAAAACTAGTCTTCCTATTTCAGTAAAAAGATGAAGGAAGAAGAAGCAGAGACCACAGCCACAGACAGGATTAACGTCAAGCACTGGGGCCTTTCTGCTGCCAAACACCTGCATCCAAAAACACCACTATCACTTTTTTTTTGGTTTTTTTTTTTTTTTTTTTTTTGGTCTTTTTGAGACAGGGTCTCCCTGTAGCCCCAGCTGTCCTGGAACTCACTCTGTAGACCAGGCTGGCCTTGAACTCACAAAGATCCTCCTGCCTCTGCCTCCCAAGTGCTAGGATTAAAGGCGTGCACCACCACACCCGGCTACACCACTCACTTTCTTCCAAGTGTTTTCTCTTTGATTCAAACTCAGAGTCAAACAAGTTTTAAGCTGTTTGTGTGATGCTTATATATAGATGGTCTCTCCTTTAGGACTCAGTAACATATGAAACTCCCAAACAGTTTTGCAATTATTTAAAAACAAAATAGGAAATTGGAAAGATGGCTCAGCAGTTAAGAGCACTGGCTGCTCTTGCAGAGGACCCAGGTTCAATTCCCAGCACTTACATAGCAGCTCACAACTGTCTAAAACTCCAGTTCCAGGGGCTACGACAACTTCTTCTGACCTCTGCAATGAATGACTTGGGTGCACTTCCATACAGTCAGTCAATACACATATAAACATAAAGTAAAACTAATAAGTAACTTTAAAAAATTAAAACATGAGGAAGGAGATGGAAGAAGATACCAGAAGGTGGAAAGACCTCAAATGCTCATGGATTGGAAAAATTAATATAGTAAAAATGTCCATCCTACTCAAACTAATATACAAATTCAATGCAATCCCAATGAAACTCCCCACAGTTTCTTCTCAGACTTAGAAAAAAAAATCCTTAAACTCATATGGAAAAGCAAAAGACCCCAGATAACCAAAACGATCCTAAGCAAAAAGGGCAACACAGGGGGGATAACCATCCCAGAAGTCAAACTATATTACAAGGCTATAGTAATAAAAATGGTCTGGTACTGGCACAGAAACAGACCCATAGATCAATGGAACAAAACTGAAGATCCAAACCTTAGCGCATGCACTCTCAACCACCTCATATTTGACAAGGGGGGCAGGAAGACTCAGTGGAGGAAAGACAGCATCTTCAGCAAATGGTGCTGGCAAAACTAGATCACCACTTGTAGAAGGGTGAAGCTGAACCCCTACCTTTCGCCATGTATAAAAATCAACTCCAAATGGATCAAAGACCTCAACGTGAAACCAGAAAATCTGAAAATTATAGAAGAAAATTTTGGCAGTAACCTATGAAATATGGGCATAGGAAAAGACTTTCTAAATCAAACACCAGCTGCACAGGAAACAGGGGCAACAATAGACAAGTGGGACCTTATTAAACTCAAAAGCTTCTGTACAGAAAAAGAAACAATCAAGGAACTAAAGAGAAAACCCACAGAGTGGGAGGAAGACAGAAGCTTAACATCCAGAATATATAAATTGCTCAAAAAAAAAAAAAAGCAAAGGAGCAAAGAAACAAATGACTTAAGCAAAAGATGAAGTAAAGAGCTGAACAGAGACTTCACAAATAAAGAAGTGAAGATGGCAGAGAAACACATCACTAAAAATTAAGGAGATGCAAATTAAAAACAGTTTAAGATTTCATCTTACCTCGGTAAAACTGGCTAAGATTAAGAAAACAAATAGCACCAAATGCTGGAGAGGTTGTGGGGAAAGGGGAACACTCATTCACTGCTGGAGTGAATGCAAACTCATGCAACCCCTATGGAAAGCGGTATGGAGAATACTAAAAAGACTCAAATTAAACCTACGACCTGACCCAGTCATACTACTCCTCGGTATATACCCAAAAAACTCAACCTATCCCAGAGAAACATCCAAAACCATGTTTACTGCAGCTCTCTTCACAATAGCAAAGAGCTGGAAGCAACCCAAGTGTCCTTCAACCGATGAGGGTATAAAGAAAATGTGGTACATCTACACAGTGGAATTCTATGCAGCAGTAAAGAAAGATGGCATCATGAACTTTGCAGGTAAATGGATGGAACTAGAAGCCATTATGCTAAGTGAAGTAACACAGTCCCAGAAAAACAAATGACAAATGGTATCCCTAATTGTAAGGCAAACTGAGCAATGTAAATGTTATACTTCTCTTTATCTGAAAGCAACTATACTGTTAAAATGTGAGTCCCTTAATGAGCTCTAGAATTAACCTACCACTTAGTTTCATACTTTGTAATTTTGGGATATGGGTGGTGGGTGTGTATGCATATTTTGGAGTAATATAAAGTTAAAAGGGAAAAAATAAAAAATATTAAAAAATTTTAAAAATAAAAAATAAGCTGGGTGTGGTGGCGTACGCCTTTAATCCTAGCACTTGGGAGGCAGAGGCAGGTGGACCTTTGTGAGTTCAAGGCCAGCCTGGTCTACAGAGAGAGTTCCAGGACAGCTGGGACTACAGGGAGACCCTGTCTTGAAAAGACCAATAAATAAATAAATAAATAAATAAATAAATAAATAAATAAATAAAATTAAAAGGGAAAAATGTGAATTCCTAAACATGTTTTGGAATTAACTTATAGTTTATATTCAGACATCATAATTTTGGTATATGTATCCATTATATATATATATATATATATATATATATATATCCATATTTTAGAGTAATACAAACTGGAGAAAACAATAACAACAAAAGGATTCGGTCAAAGAACTGAATTAAACAGTAAACTTCTGCCCAAAATAGTAAACCTCTGCATAGAAAAACTTTAAAAAGACTGAGAAAGAGATGCAAGACATGTATGTCAGAATGCAAGAGCTCGTGTGGGTTGGGGGTGGGGCATGGAAGGGGGAATGAGTATAAATTTGATTCAGAAATGCATGAAATGCACAAAACTTCAATAAAAATATTTTTTAAATTAAAACAAACTTTAAAACTAAATAGGATGATAACATTGATTCATCTAAAATTATTATTCTTTAAATCGTTATCAGAGCGCTTATTCAAAAGTCATGACAATGATAGAATGCAGCTGATCAGTGGTCTGTTCATTGCCACTGAATAGCAAGTGAGGCAATGAGGAAATGAGAGGCACAAGACTTCACTACTTGTCGTACTAGAGCTTGTTTCTGATCAAAAGAGAATCATGAGGACTACCCTAGACAGAAAGTAGGGGTTATATAGTGACACACACAGATCATTTCCCTTTATATTAAATTCAGAAAGTAGTTGAGAGTCTCCAATACTGAAATGAGCCATATTACACCTGACAGAGAAATTTGAGATGTCCTTTCATCAAACCCTTTCCTTCCACACAATGCAGTATAATTGGAAAGGAAACCACTAGATCCTAGCTCTTCTCTGAGAAGAAAAATAGACCAAGTAACAAATATGCCAAATTTTCTGGAGGCTAGTCATAAGACTAGCTCCTCTTGGAGGTCAGCATGATGGGAGATAGTCTAACCACTGGAGACCAGTGATATCAGCTTCACCTGAAAGTCATCACTGTCTCCACTGGCAGTGCGCAAAAAGCCACAGTCCCAGTTCATGAAGAAAGAAATGTTCAACCACACATCCACTACAATAGTTGCAAGTACCCCAACAGCTGCATGAACAGCTGGTGTCTACATCTGGCTGCATGCTGGCATGACGAGCATACACTAGACACATGTTCTGGTGAGGTCAGAGACAGTAGGCAGGCTGGCCGTCACTGGAGTCCTTTCCTTTGACTCACAGGGTGAGAGGATACCAAGATCCTAAATACCAAGATCCTAAAGTCTTCCTGGAAGAGAGGAAGAGATAGACCACATGCCCAATATCCCAGCCTTCCAAGGGCTGGCCGAGTCCAACTTCTGGCCCATCATTCCTAGAACACTGACAGGCTCCAATTTTAAGAACAAGCTGGAATAGCATGAAGCTGTGAAGGGCTCCCCCAGAATCTCAGTCTGAGATTATTGGTGTTAGTCTTCTTCTTTACTGGTCCAACTGCAGAAAGACTTTCAGAAATAGGTGTCTTCTGTCTTGCACAAGTGGCACAAATGTTGACATAAAGAGTCACAGAAAATAAAGAAATGGGAAAATATGTCCCAAACAATAAAACAAATCTTAATGAAAACTAGGCAACTGTTTAAACAACCTAACAAAGAGTCAAAAGAATTGTCATAAAGATGTTTATAGTCGGGTGAAAACACATGAGTTAAATGAAATTCATGAAAGAAAAAAAATACTTAAAATTATGAAACAAAGGTCGTGGAGCAGGGAAGACAATAGCTTAATGAAAAAATTCACTGACAGTTTCAATAGATGATCAGAAGAAGAAGAGAAGGCGAAGCAGAACAGAAACCATCAGAAATTACACATCCATCAGAGAAAAAATGAATTTCAAAGACATTAAATCTCAGTGGATAAGAACTTCCAAAATCTAGGAAAGGAAGTGGAAATTCAGATCAAAGGCCAAATACACCCAAACAAGAAAAGCATAAAAAAAGTCCACACTAACACACATTATTTAAAATTGTCAAAAGACAAAGGGAGAATTCTGAACAGCAAGAAAACAATGGCATTACAGATACAAAGGAATCTCCTTAATCTCCCAATGGATTTCTCAGCAGAAGCCTTGCAAGCTAATGAAGGGATGGAAACTTTTTAAATGCTGAAAAACAAGGAGTATCATCCATTAACACAATGCTTGGAAAACTCTGTCTTTAAAAGTGAAAATATTAGATGGAAAAACCTCCCATGCTCATGGATTGGGAAAATTAATATAGTAAAAATGTCCATTCTACCCAAACTATTGTACAGATTTAATGCAATCTCAATTAAAATCCCCAAGAGTTTCTTCACAGGCTTGGAAAAAAGTCCTTAATTTCATATGGAAAAACAAAAGACCCCAAATAGCCAAAGCAACAGGGGGGATCTCTATACCAGACTTCAAACTATACTACAGAGCTATAGTCATAAAAACAGCTTGGTACTGGCACAAAAACAGACCTGTTGACCAATGGAACCAAACCTGAGCACATACAATTTCAGCCACCTCATATTTGACAAGGGGGCCAAGAAGCCACAATGGAGGAAAGATAGCATCTTCAGCAAGTGGTGTTGGCAAAACTGGATCACCACTTGCAGAAGAATGAAATTAAACCCCTACCTCGTGCCCTGTAAAAAAGTCAACTCAGATGGATTAAAGACCTCAATGTGAAACCCCAAACTCTGAAGGCAATAGAAGAAAAAGTTGGTAGCAGACTACAAGACATAGGTGTAGGAAAAGACTTTCTAAATCAGACAGCAGCTGCACAAGAACTAAGTTCAACAATTGACAAATGGGACCTCATTAAACTCAAAAGCTTCTGTACATCCAAAGAAACAATCAAGGAAGTGAAGAGAAAACCCAGAGTGGAAGGAAACCTTCACTGCAGATATATCTGACAAAGCATTGATTTCCAGAATATAGAAACTACTCAAAAAACAAAGAAGAAAACAAATGACCCACTCAATAGATGGAGCAAAGAGCTGAACAGAGACTTCACAAGTGAGGAATTAGAGATGGCTGAGAAACATCTTGAGAAGTGTTCAATGTCACTAATAATTAAGGAAATGCAAATCAAAACCACTTTAAAATATCATCTTACTCCAATAAGACTGTCTAGGATCAAGAAAACAAATGATACCAAGTGCTGGAGAGGTTGTGGGGAAAGGAGAACAATCATCCACTGCTGGTGGGAATGTAAACTGACTGGTACAGCTGTTGGGTGTGGTGTCTTTGAGTCATGTGTGACCGCCTTCCACATGCTGTCCTTCCCTTCTTGGCTCAGCTCCAGGACTTGCCTCCTGCCTGGAAGCCAAGCAGTCTCTGGGCTCTGCTCCCACAAGAAGGGGGGAGGGAATACCGCCAGAGAACACCCGTAGGAAAAATAAGCAGACTCACACACTCGCGTGGAGAACTGGGGAGGATAAGAACTCCATTTATTTTCTGTCAGTGAGGTCTATATATTCAAGACTACTGTGCTGTGGGCAAGGAAGTGGGGAGCAGGCAGAAGGGAGGGGTGAGCCAAATTAGTTCTAATGGGGGGGCTGCAGAACTCCAGTTTGTGCAACAGATAACTAGAGGTGTGACATTCTGCTCAATGCCTCAAGGGAACGGACCTGGAACTTTGCAGAGATAGGGTGAGGCAAGAAACATTGTAATATCCCAAATCTTCTGGCTACGGATAACTCTGGAAGCCCACAGAGATATCAGATAACTGGAGATCCTCCCGGGACAGGTCTTACAATTTCTCACCTCAAGCCACACACAAAGTTCCATTCCCACAGTACAGCCACTATGGAAAGCAGTGTGGAGAACCCTTGGAAGACTTGGAATGAACTTGCCACCTGACCTAGCCAGACCACTCCTGGGCATGTACCCACAAGACTCAACTTACTGCAGAGATACATGCACAGCCATGTTTATTGCAGCTCTCTTCACAATAGCAAGGAGATGGAACCAACCCAAGTGCTCCTCAACTGAGGAGTGGATAGAGAAAATGTGGTACATCTACACAATGGAGTTCTATGCAGCAGTAAAAAAAGATGACATCATGAACTTTGCAGGTAAATGGATGGAGCTAGAAGATATCATGCTAAGTGAAGTAACACAGTCCCAGAAAAACAAATGACGAATGGTATCCCTCATCTGTGGATGCTACAGCCAATTACCTAATTGTATGGCACTGAGCAATGTTAATGTGATCTGAAAACAACTGTGCTCTTATATTGTGAATACCTTAAAATAAATAAATAAATAGTTAAAAAGTGAAAATATTTTCGAACAACAAAAGCTGAGAGTTCATCATCACTGTGAATAAACAGATTAACAAAATGTATACCTAGGGGCTGGAAATATGGCTTAGCAGTTAAGAGCACAGGCTGCTCTTGCAGAGGACCCAGGTTTGGTTCCCAGCAACTAATGGCAGGTAACAACCATCTGTAACTCCTGTTCCAGGGGAGGCCTTCTTCTGATTTACATGGACATTTCATGACATGGGCGCACCTACATGCATTCAGGCAATACACTCATAAACATAAAATAAAAACAGCAGATTTTTAAGCATATATGAACTTAACCACAATGTGCCACAGAACATATATAGACGTAAAGGTAGAGGCTGGAGAGCAGGCACAGCCATTGAAGCCTCGGGCTCACAACCCAAAAGACTAGAAGCAAGGGTAGAAATAGACAATTCTATAATAATGAAGAGGACAAATAAGTAGAATAACCATAAGCAAATAAAACACTTGAAAAAGTTATAAAGCTCCTCAGACATAGCAAATGCCTATAGAATACTCCACCAAAAAGCAGTTAAACTCACATTTTTCTCCAGAGTATCATGAAATTGCCCTGATAGTTCATATGTTAGGCTGTAAAACGTGCCTCAGTAAAGTTTAAAGGATTAAAATAATCTAAAGTGTATTTTATGAGTGCAATAAAATTAAACTACAACCAAATAACAAATGGAAACCAGAAAACTCATGCATATATGGAAATTAAGCCACACATTCCTAAATAACCAATAGGTAAAATAACAAGTTCACAAGATAAATTAGAAAATACATTGAAATGAATTTTTATATTTAGAGTTTATATTTTATTGAATTTTTATATATTTCATATACAATATCTTTTCTTTTACATTAACAAATTTTACATTATTGTTAAAGCATGGTAGTATAGTTTTGTCAGTAGTCAATGTTCAGACATTATAGTAGACATAGAATTTCAAATTTATGTTCTAAGATATAATTACATATTTTTAGTTTGAGGGCTATCACAGTTCAGTTTAGTTATTATACTTCTTTCCATTTCTTTTTTGTTATTGTTGGTGTTCTCTTTAATTTTATATTACTCCAAAATATGCATATATACACTAGACATATATGCCAAAATTACAGAGTCTGAAAATAAGCTAGAGGTTAATTCCAAAACATGTTTGGGATTCACCTTTTAACAATAATTTTGCATGCAGGCACAAAGAAGTATAACTTTACATTCCCATGTTACATAGCAAGTTGATGTATGTTTTAATGCACTTTCAAAGAAGAGATTGATTCTTTTCTTTCTCATAGGGATGAATTTTTTAAAAGTAATAATATACCCAAATTCCTATGAACAGCTAAAGCAATACCAGGAGACCAGCTTAAAGCTATAAATCCTTCTTTAAAGACTAAAGAATGGAAGGAAGAGTGACTGACAATATGCATGGAGCTTCTTTGGGGAAATGGTGGCAGTGTTCCAAAATTCAGGGGCAATATGTGCACAGCTCTGTGAATGCACAAAATGCATCGGATTGAGCACAGTAACAGAGTGAACCATATGGCATATGATTTATATCTTACTAAGCCTGTTACTAGGCCATCCCAGTCTCACTAGGAGAAGACTAGAACAGGAGGTGAGCACCAGAACTATGACCCTTTGAGGCTAATCTTTGAAGACCAGCTACCATGACAAAAATGGCTTATTTACAATCTTTGAGATTCTCCTTCAATAAAAGTAGTATAAACCTATTCAATATTCTGACATTAATTCAGCCTCAAACGATGGTATTTTCCACACACAAGGATTCAATGGGAGAATATTTTGCTTAAATATTTTTTTTCAAATAAGGCATTACATACAACTTACTACTTACAAAAGTCTTGACTCTAGTTTTTCCAATCTGATAATATTTTTACCAATAAATGAGTTTCACTTGTTTATGTGTTTACTTTTTGCTGAGTGTTTAAAAGCATAAATCAGCTGGGTATGGTGGCATATGCCTTTAATTCCAGTACTCCAGAGACAGAGGCAGGTGGATTTCTGTGGGATCAAGGCCAGCCTGGTCTACATAGCAAGTTCCAGGCTAGCTGGAGCTACAGGGAGACCCTGTGTCAAAAATACTAAGAAAAAGGTTTTAAAGGATACATCTTTTAAAAATATATTATTTTGGTTTGTATGTTTCTGGGCATATGTTACTGGGGAAAAAAATGCTCCTATCTCTGAAGTTTTCTAATTGGTAAAACAAAAATAGCAGTAATAACTGTTTCATATGGTTATTGATGAATTAAAAGAGTTAGTCACTTTGAAAACAAACAGTGACTATACAAAGTATGCCCTTCATAACACTTTCCTGTTGCCAATTACTTACTAAGCTCTAAATTAGGATTCTCTAGAGAAACCAAACTAATGGGAGAGTGAATGCATCTAAGGAGACTACACTGATTAGATGGAATCCATTCCGAAGATGGTGGAGGCTGACAAGTCCTAAGCTCTTCAGAGTGAGTTAGCAAACTGAAGACCAGAAAAGCCAATAGTGTAATTGTAATCTGAAGTTCAGCAGGGTTGAGACCCACAAACAGCACATATTTCAGTTCAAGACTAAAGATGAGTCTATAAAGTGCAAAGGAAGATGGATCTCGTAATATTCAGATCTTCAAGTGATTTGGTGACCCCTACCATTTAATCCACTTTACTGAATGTCTTCTAATTTAAATGCAAATCTCAACAAAAATGCCTGCAAGGGCTGGAGAGATAGCTAAGCAGTTAAAAGCACTGGCTGCTCTTCCAGGTTCAGACGACCCTGATTCAGTTGCCAGCACCCACAAGGCAGCTAACAACTGTCTGTAGCTCCAGTTCCAGGGGATTCAATGCCTTCTGCTGTCTCCCGTGGGAACTGTATGCATGTGGTCCACTTACACACTACATACATACAGACAAAACACTCACTCACATAAAATAAAAATACATTAAAATGCCCTTAAAGAAATACTAAATATTGTTCAACAGAGGGTGGGCACCCACAACCCAGTCAAACTGATACATTAAATTAGCTGTCACAAGCCCTTGGACTGTTCTTCACATTATGCAGAAAAATAACTACTCTGCCAGTTAACCATGAGTCATTTTCCCAATCAGTGTGATGTTTCCTCTTGGGAAACTGTTCTGTGCAGCTTGCAAACACAGCCACTGACCTTCCTGTTACACACTATTATTTTCAAAGATTTTGCAAGGCAACTAGTCTTAGAAGCAGATCAGATTTCCTTAGGTAGCTAAGAAGTAGTATGCTCACTTGTTATGAAAGATTGCAATTCCCTGATCTCGGTGTTCCTCTCCTGAAATGCAGTCCACTGAGTGTACAGGCATCTATCTGAATCCATCTATGCCACTTCAATGCGATCAGGAGACAAGGACGAGGCTAGTGCCATGAGTCAGAAAGTCTTTGTCCCTGACTCATGAGCAGCCACAAAACAATGGCAGGATAATTTATCAGCTTGAAAGTAGGGTGTGTTCATTAGCTTTTCCAATGCCATGGACTTAAAGAAGGAAGGATTACTTTCCCTCACAGGCTCAGAGGGGGTAGATGCATTTTTTTCCGGGCCTGTGGCAAAGCAGAGAACATTATTATGGAGCAGAGCTGTGTACTTCCTGGACCAGGGCAAGACACATACCTGGACTGGCCCATGACCTCCTCCCACTCCCTACTCTTCTCCACCTTCTAGCATATTGTAAACCCATTAAGATTAGGTCAGAGTCTCAGCATCAAATCACCCCCCCCAAAGCCACCTGGCAACCATACTTCCAAGATGTGCACTTGGGCAGGAGAAGGGCGAATTTTATATTTAAGGCCCAACATAGGGTAAAACATCATATCTTCCATAGTTCTTGATAGTGCTTTCTTTAAAATTCACTTTCTCACTCTTTATCCAAGTCTTTCTAGACATATAATATCTCTGCTTTAGTGGCTGGACCACCCCCTTACAGAAACTTATCCTTTCCTAAAGCTACAGTTGTTCCTTGATATATATCCATGCAAGAGGAAGAGGGAGAGGAAGAACAAAATCTACAAGATGCTCAAGCCCTTATATAAAATCTTTTTTATCTTTTATTAAAGTTTTGTGCATTTCTTACATCACTTCTCAGTTCAGTCCACACTCATTTCCCCCTCCATCCCCCCCCCCCCCAGTTCATGCAGTCTGCCATACATGTCCTATTTCCCTTCTGAGTCTTTTCAAAGTTATTCAAAGCAGAAGATTATTTGGGGGGTAAAGAACTCTACTGCTTCAGTCAGTTCCCTGTCCCAGTTCTTTTGTTGTTGTTTCCTCCAATCAGTATTGTTTCACCATATGCATTTATGTATGTCACACATGTACTAAAATCATGTCCTCTGAAAATAAACTATATGTTATTTCCAAATCATATTTCGGGATCCACATTTTTGCCTTTTAATCTTATATTGCTCTAAAATATGCAAACATACCCTCCACCCTGTACCAAGATTATAAAGCCTGAAAATAGAGAGTAGGTTAATTCTAGAGTCCGTTAAGGGTTCACATTCTAAGAGCACAGTTGCTTTTAGATAAAGAGAAATATAACGTTAATGTTAAAATCTTTTAGTGTTGTCATATAACTATGCACATCCTCTCATGTCCTTTAAATTGTCCCTAGATTACTTACAATACCTAATATAATGAAAATGGCATAAAATAGTTATCTTATTTTGTTTGAGAAAAATCACAAGAAAAACATCTATACATGTTTAGTATAGCTATAATTTGAATCATTTTTTTATCTGTGGTTGGTTTGCATCCAAGAACATGGAACTCACATATGCAGAATGCTAATTGTCCATATTTTTCCAGTAGTCAACACCTGGAGTTGTTGATATCCTCTGTCCACAAATATTTTTGTGCAGGTTCTAAACCAATTCCAGGCTTGAATAAAAGGATATAGCAGTTTCAAGCTATCCTATCAAAGTTTATTTAATGTTATTTTAACTGTCTAGCCGTTTAAAGGAGAACTAATTCTGTATGCTTTTTAAATGACATGCTTGGTAAGGCAGCTGCTGTTGCAAGCTCAAGATCCTGCGTTCAATCTCCAGAGCCCATGTAAAAAAATTCTGGGTGTAGTGACACACACTGATGATTCCAGCCCTGGGGAGGAGGGATGGAAAGATGGGAAGATGCTTGAGACTGCTGGACAGCAACCTAGCCTAATAGGTAAGTCCCAGCCCAGGGAGACTGCCTGAAAAGACAAAGTGGATAACACCTGAGGAACACACCACACACACACACACACACGCACACACACACACACACTTCTAGCCCCTCCAAACTATAGGTAGATGATGTCGTTCTAACACATGAGCAATTGAAAAATATGAAACAGTAATTTACTTTGTAATTATGGAAACAGAGCACTAAATTAGAAAAGATGGTCTTGGGAGTTCTGGGATTTTCCAGCTCTTCATGCTCTCTCTCCTTTCCCTTCACCCAACAAGCTATGTTCCTATTCTTGAACATGGTCTTATGACATTTTGCCAAGGAAAAGTAGAAGGGACATTTTTAGTTATGAGTTTATTTCTAAAAAAGATGTTACATTTTTGTTCTCTCTCTCTCTCTCTCTCTCTCACTCACTCTCTCTCCCCTCTCCTCTCCTCTCCTCTCTCTCCTCTATTCTTTCTCTATCACCATGTGAGTACTCATAGATAGCCAGGAAGATGAGGGAAAGACACACTGAGCAAAGATAATTCATTCTGACTGCCCCAAATGAAGAAAAATATTTTAGCTTCCTAGGGCTGCAGTATATCACAAATTGAGAAATTTACACCCCCCCCAAAAAAAAACAGAAAAAGGGAGTATTGTTTCATAGTTCAAACATGGTTCAAAAGACAGAAGTCCATAAGCGAGACATTAGACTGGTGAGGTCCTTGCTTATGTGTTTACTTTTTTTTGACAGGCACTACATTTAAATCATACATCAGCTGAGTGTGAGAGCGCATGCCTTGAATCCCAGCAATTGGAAGGCAGAAGCAGGGAGATTTCTGTGACATCAAGGCCAGCCTGGTCTACACAGCAAGTTTCAGGCCACCTGGGGCTACAAAAAGACTCAAAAAAAACTAGTCTCAAAAAGACTTTAGTCTCAAAAAGACTAAAAAATTTTTTAATCATACGTCTTACAACAAATTAAGATCATATTGATTTGTATGCTTCTGGGTATATGTTACTGTGAAAAAAAATCACTCATATTTGTTACTGAAGTTTTCTAATTGATAAAATAAAAATAGGGATTTCATGGGGTTGTTGATGAATTATGTCTTAAGTAAAATTTGCTCTGTCCCCTAGCCCTGTATCTTTTATTAGCAACCTTTGGCATCTTTTGAACTTCAGAAGCATCACCAACATCACCACTTTCACCTTCGTCTGGAATTCTATTTGTTCAACTTGTTTTTTGCAGTGATGGAAATTAAACTCAGGACCTTTGTACATGCTAGCCAAGTGCTCTACAGTCTCACTTAAGGCCATTGAGGTAGGGTGCACCTGAATGACCCATGTAATTAATTATATCTGCAACAAACCTATTTCCAAATAAAGTCATATTCTGAAGAGTTCAATATGTGAAATTTAAAAATGACACAATTTACCTCATAACAACTGCATAGGTCAGTCTCTGTAGACAGCTCAACTAACCTAACAACTAAACATGTGAACAATATACATTTATTAAAGGTCAGTGATGTATTTTAGTTGTTTGCTATGCAGCAACTTACGTACTCACTGACTGTCAACTGTGGATATGATATAAGAACTCAAAAGCTTGTGTTTTTTCATATTTTATAGGACAAAAATGCTTATAAAATGTCACCATACATTAAAGTCATTCTGAAGCATGGAAAGTCCACTCCTCTTTTCTACATAGGACCTACGAAATAGCCCTTCAGGGAGAATACCTAAGGCAATCAGCCCAGGTTTTAAACATACTATGATTTAGAGAATGGCTAAAGCTAATCCCAAGCTTCATATGAACATCAGAAAGAAAAAAATAGAATAATGAGTTCTTCCAAGCCACTTTGGGTAAAAGAGATATTATTTCTCTTGAAAAAAAAAAAAAGGATATCGGGCATGGTGGTGCACACCTTTAATCCTAGCACTTGGGAGGCAGAGGCAGGCAGATTTCTGTGAATTCGAGGCCAGCCTGGTCTACATAGCAAGTTCCAGGACAGCTGGAGCTACAGGTAAACCCCGTCTCAAAAAGACCAAAAAAAAAAAAAAAAAAAAAAAAGGAAGTCCAAGTTTCAATTAGGCAGGTGGCCAATGCCGATATGGATTAGAAGGAATGTGTTCTGTTCTCTGTTGTACACACTTTTCATATTGAAGAAGCAATTTAGAACTCTCTTCTAATCTAGAAAATTATCCTGGAAATATATTCTCCTCTTCCTCTGTATTCTCTTTTCAGGAAATACCCAGTTCCAAGAATAGACCCTGCTCAGTGGAAGCACAAAAGCTTTGTGCTAGAACTGCAGACAAAATCTCTAAGAGAAATTCATCTACATATTCAGGGCAAGAACTATCTACTTATAATAGAGATGGGAATATTTCATAAGTGTATATCTAATATTTATCATAAAATTCAAGATGAGTTTTAGAGTCTTCCCTGTGATCATATTTTATACAATCAGTAAAACCCTATCATCCCATTGGTTTGACTCTCCCACTCTAGAAACCATGGCTTCCTTGGAGAAGGAACTACATCCAATAGAAGCCTGAGAAAATAAGTTTAGGTTCTGACACCAACATTTGGTTATCCTCAGACACCAAATTCATTTTTTTCAGTCTTTTACTTTATTTATTTTTTCAAAGCCAATTTTTATTGAAGCTCTGTGCATTTCATGCAAGATTTCAAATCAAATCTAGACCTGTGTCCCCCTCCCTGCCTTCCCACCCCACCAGAGCTCATGCATTCTGCCAAACATGTTTCTCATCTTTTTCTCAGGCTCTCTCAAAATTCTTGATACTGAAGTTTACTGTTTCGAGCAGAAGTTCACTGTTTCAGTCAGATCTTTGACCCTGTCTTTTTGTTATTTTTGTTTCATGATGATGATGATGATGATGATGATGTTATTCCTTCCAATATGCATCACTCCAAAATATGAATATCTCCATGCCACATATATCATAAGTTATAGCATCTTCAGCTTATGATTTTTTTCTTTATTAGGCTGAAAGATGTCAGATTTGAAGTCTCCTCCTTGGCAAGCCCAAACCACCATCAGTTCTGCCCCTTTGCTCCACACTGGGGTTTTCCCTTCCCATGGTCATCAAATGAGGTCCAGTAAACACCCCATCCTGTCCTGTTCTTCATATATTGGTCTCCGTGATATAGCCTGGATAGTCCAACAATGGTAGTCTATCCTCTTAAAGTGGCTGAAATCCCAGTAGTTGCTCACTCCACAAGTTGTATGTCTCAGCAGTCCCCATCTGGCACTGAAGGTTTGGAGGATTCTTGGAAAGACATGAGTCTTCAGTCCATATTGGAAGATTAAAAAGCTGTGTCTCATGTCTTTGAAGGATGCCAAAAACAGTGGCAGCCACAGGGTAGCTGCACTTGCCAGTATGACAGGCAAAACAACTGTGCTCTTTTTTTTTTTTAGTTTTTGTCTTTTGACTAAGATCTAGTTTGTTTGTTTGTTTGTTTTTCAGGATAATCAACACTTTCTTTTATACATGAATTCTGTGGAAACTCAATTCTTTTTTTATTTATTTTGAAGGGATTCTACAATATAAGAGCAGAGTTGTTTTCAGATCACATTAATGTTGCTCAATTTGCTATAAAATTAGGTAATTGGTGCTAGCATCCACAGATGAGGGATACCATTCTTCCTTTGTTTTTCTGGGACTGTGTTACTTCACTCAGCATTATATCTTCTAGCTCCAGCCATTTACCTGCAAAGCTCATGATGTCATCTTTCTTTACCACTGCATAGAACTCCATTGTGTAGATGTACCACATTTTCTCTATCCACTCAGTTGAGGGGCACTTGGGTTGGTTTCATCTCCTTCTGAAGAGAGCTGCAATAAACATGGCTGTGCATGTATCTCTGCGGTAAGATGAGTCTTGTGGGTACATACGCAGGAGTGGTATAACTGGGTCAGGTGGCAAGCTCATTCCAAGTCTACCAAGGGTTCTCCACACTGCTTTCCATAGTGGCTATACAAGTTTTCATTCCCACCAACAGTGGATGAGTGTTCCTCTTTCCCCACAACCTCTCCAGCACTTGGTATCATTTGTTTTCTTGATCCTAGCCAGTCTTATTGGAGTAAGATGATATCTTAAAGTGATTTTAATTTGCATTTCCTTAATTATTAGCCATGTTGAACATTTTTTAAGATGTTTCTCAGCCATTTCTCATTCCTCACTTGTGAAGTCTCTGTTCAGCTCTTTGCTCCATCTTTTGAGTAGGTCATTTGTTTTCTTTCTTCTTTGTTTTTTGAGTTGTTTCTATATTCTGGAAATCAATGCTTTGTCAGATGTAACTTCAGTGAAGGTTTCTCCCACTCTGTGGGATTTCTCTTCACTTCCTTGATTGCTTCTTTTGATGTACAGAAGCTTTTGAGTTTAATGAGGTCCCATTTGTCAATTGTCGACCTTAATTCTCGGGCAGCTGCTGTCTGATTTAGGAAGTCTTTTCCTATGCTTATGCTTTGCAGGCTGCTGCCAACTTTTTCTTCTATTGCCTTCAGAGTTTGGGGTTTCACGTTGAGGGCTTTAATCCATCTGGAGTTGACTTTTGTACAGGGCAATAGGTAGGGGTTTAATTTCATTCTTCTACAAGTGGTGATCCAGTTTTGCCAACACCACTTGCTGAAGATGCTGTCTTTCTTCCATTGTGTCTTCTTGGCCCCCTTGTCAAATATGAGATGGCTGAAGTTATATGTGCTCAAGTTTGGATCTTCAGTTTTGTTCTATTGGTCAACAGGTCTGTTTTTGTGCCAGTACCAAGCTGTTTTATGACTATAGCCCTGTAATATTGTTTGAAGTCTGGTATAGAGATCCCCCCATGTATTGTTCTTTTCACTCAGAGTTGCTTTGGCTATTCGGGGTCTTTCATTTTTCCAAATGAAATTAAGGACTTTTTTTCCCAAGCCTGTGAAGAAATTTTTCTTGAGGATTTTAATTAGGGTTGCATTAAATCTGTACAATAGTTTGGGTAGAATGGACATTATAACTATATTAATTTTCCCAATCCATGAGCATGGGTTTCTTCTTCAGGGGGTTAAACTTTTTGTTGTAGAGATCTTTGGTGTCTTTGGTTAGGTTTGTTCCTAGGTGTTTTATTGTTTTTGAGGCTATTGTGAGTGGGAAGGTCTCCTTGTATTCCTTCTTCAGTTGCTTGTTGTTGGTGTAAAGAAAGGCTACTGATTTTTCTAGGTTAATTTTGTATCCTGCCACTTTACTGAAGCTCTTAATCATTTCTAGGAGTTTTCTTGTGGAGTTTTTAGGATCCCTTAAGTAAACAATCATATCATCAGCAAAAAGGGATTGCTTGACTTCATCTTTTCCAATTAGTACTCCTTTAATTTCCTTTTCTTGCCTTATTGCCCTAGCAAGTGTTTCAAGCACTATATTGAAGAGGAGTGGTGATGGGGGCAGCCTTGCCAAGTTCCTACCTTTAAGGGAATGCTTCTGTCGTTTCCCCATTTAGGATGATATTGGCTGTGGGTTTCCTGTATATGGCTTTGATTATATTGAGGAATGATCCCTCCAATACAATCTCCTCTAGGACTTTAAGCATGAAGGGATGCTGGGTTTTGTCAAAGGCTTTTTCCACATCAATTGAGATGATGGTGTGGTTTTTGTCTTTCAGTCCATTTATGTTTTTTATATTTATTGATTTTCATATGTTGAACCATCCCTGCATCTCTGGTATGAATCCAACTTGGTCATGATGGATGATCTTCTTAATGTGGGTCTGTATGTGGTTTGCAAGTATTTTGTTGAGGATTTTGGCATCTGTGTTCATTAATGAGATGGGTCTATAAGTTCTCCTTTTTGGTTGTATCTTTGCCTGGTATTGGTACTAGAGTGAGGCTGGCTTCAAAGAAGGAATTTGGGAGAATTCCCTCTGTTTGTACCCTTCTAAACAATTTGACTAATAATGGTTGTAAGTCTTTTTTTAATGTTTTATAGGACTCTGCCGTGAAACCATCTGGGCCTGGGCTTTTGTTAGTTGGGAGGTTTCTTATTACATCTTCAATTTTTTCATATATTATGGGTCTGTTTAAGCTGTCTATCTCTCCTTGGTTGAGCTTTGGTGATTCCCAGGATTTCAAACATTCATCCATTTCTTCTAGGTTTTCAAACTTAGTAGATATAGGTTTTTGAAGTATTCCCGTATGATTGTCTGGATCTTTTCATTGTCTGTTGTGATATTTCCCTTCATCATAGATTGTATTGATTTGGAGTTGTTCTTTCTTTCTTTTGTTAACTGGGCTAGAGGTCTGTCTATCTTGTTTATTCTTTCAAAGAACCAATTTTAGAATTCATTGATTTTTTTGTATTGTTTTCTTTGATTCTATTTCATTGATTTCTGCTCTGATTTTTGTTATTTCTTCCTGTCCGTTGTGTTTAGGGTTCATCTGTTGTTGTCTCTCAAGTGTTTTTAGCTGCAGTGTTAGACGGTTCACTTGTGCTCTTTCTGTTTTTCTAATGTAGGCACCCAGGGCTTTAAACTTACCTCTTAGGACTGCTTTTAAAATATCCCATAGGTTGTTGTGTTGTATTATGATTGTCATTCAGTTCCAGGAATGCTTTTATTTCTTTCTTTAACTCTTTTATCTCTTCCTTGACCCATTCATTGTTCAGGAGTGTGTTGTTTAGTCTCCATTTGTTCTTGTAAATAGTAGGGCTTATCCTGGTGTTGATAATGAGCTTTATTGCACTGTGGTCTGATAGAATGCATGAAATTATTTCAATCTTTTGGTATTTGTGGAAGTTTCTTCTGTGTCCCAGTATGTGGTCGATATTGGAGAATGTTCCACGAGGTGCTGAGTAGAAAGTGCATTCTCTGGTATTGGGGTGGAATATTCAGTAGATGTCTGTGAGGTCGGTTTGGTGTATCATATCATTCAGTTCAGATATCTCTCTGTTTATTCTTTGTCTGGTTGACCTGTCCAAAGGGCTCAGTGTGGTATTGAAGACCCCTACTATGAGTGTACTGGGGTTAATCTGTGCCTTTAGGTCCTGGAGAATTGTCTTTATAAAGTTTGGTGCACCAGAGTTTGGTGAATATATATTCATGATTGTGAAATCTTCATGGTGAATTGTTCCTTTGCTAAAAGTGTAATGGCCTTCTTTGTCTCTTCTGATCTCTTTTACTTTGAAGTCTATTTTATCTGATATTAAAGTAGCAACACCTGCTTTCTTTTTGGTACCATTTGCATTTTTGGTCTAGGTTACTTCTGCAGTTATGCTTTTATTAATTTCTCTTTCTAGGTGCCTGGGGATAGTTTCTCCTTTCTTCTGTCCTTTGAATTGCTTCAAGTATTCTCTGCAGGGTTGGTTTTCCGGACACATATTCTTTCATCTTGTTTATGCCATGGAAGATTTTTCTCTCTCCTTCAACTATAATTGACATTTTTGCTGGGTATAGTAACCTGGTTTGGCATCTATAGTCCTTTAACACTGGGAATGCTTTGCTCCATGTTATTCTTGCTTTCATAGTTTGCACTGAGAAGTCAGTTGTAATTCTGATAGGTTTCTCCTTATATGTAACTTGTTTTTCTCACCAAATTCATTTTTTAAAAATGTTTTGCTAGTGGAGTGTTTTGTCAGGCAAATAGGGATAGATATTTTGCACAAAAAAATGATAATTACTCATATACAGCAGGATTATTTTTCTCTGCGAATAGTAACAGCTCTGGTTCTGTATCCCTGACATCAGGTTAAGCTTTATGGAACACTAAAAGCTGACTGTAAGTAAAGCAGTGTTTTCCCAGTCAAGGAAGTGAGACAGGCATTAGAATGCAAACACCAAACACATGACATGTTCAACAGAACACAATATCAGTGACTAAGCACTCATTTCAACTTGAAATATTATTTCAAAAGAACTGGCTTTTTTTATTAAAACCTGGAAAGAGTTAATAGGAATACATAAAAATACTGTTAAGGAAATTTTTGAGCAACTCTTCCATGTAAACATTGTACCATCTGAGCTGGGGAAGAGCTGAGGGAAAAGGCAACATCAGCCCTGTAGGAGAGCTGACCTGAAGGGTGGGCAGCATAGGGCCACCTGAGATCCAGAAGAATAAAGACTTTTGAAGTCTCTGACAGTAGCTAAAAAGATAAGAAAATATTAAATGTAGCTTGTGATGGCTAATTTTTATTGTTAACTTGATTGAGTTAGGAAATGCCTAAGGGATTAGCAATATGGGTGTGTTTGTGATCCTTGAGACAGATCATTAGGGCTCTGACTTGGTCAATGGATTAATGCCTTGATGAATTCATAATATGATGTTATTATTGGAAGCAGCCAGTGTTCTTAACCACTGAACCATTTCTCCAGACCCTATCCTAGATGTTTTGTCTATTTGAATCTTCCTCAAAATGCACTTGAGAGGTAAAACTCTAGGCCTTGTGTTTGAAGACATTTTCAATACATCCTCATATTTAAATGATGGGCTGAATGAAACATTCCAGGCTTAAAATCATCTGCCATCAATGTCTTCTACAAATATTTGTACACATCATTTATTCTCCAATATTGCTTTTGAGACATCTAATGTAATCTAATTCTTGTTTTCTTTCACAAGTGATTACCTTTTTTCCCTTAAATTTTTAAAACTTATTCTTTCAGTTTATAGATCTATAAAGTACTTTGATCATTTTCATCCACATTAGCCTTTCCCACAGACCCCCTCCTTCTTCTTCCCAAGAATCCTCCTTATACTTTTATGTCTTTTTTTTCCTTTTGAAAATGGTTTTGTCCTTAATACTTAGGAAAGGCATTTGAAATTGGGAAACAAGGCAAGGTAAGTGTCATGCTGTCCTGTGTCATACTGAGACACTATCTATTTAATCGCTGAGGGAACAAAAGGTTAATTTTCCTAATTCTTTTCTATCAACATTCAGACTAGGTTTCTATCCTTTAGAAAAAAAAAGTAATCATGGTAGTGCTGTGTGACACTATTCCTGGGGAAACAGGAAGAAAACAACTATTCACCTGTGGTGGTTTGAACAAAAATGTCTCCCACAGGCTGCAAGTATTTGGACGTTTTTATCCCCAGTTGGTGAAGCTGTTTGGGGGCCTTTAGGTGGTGTGGCCATGCTGTAGGAAGCACATCACTGAGGACAGGCATTGAGAATCCTTAAGCCTTGCCAGATTTCCAATAGCTCTCTGCTTCCTGTGCCTGTTTGATGATGTGAGCAGTCCTCTCCCACCTTTGCCCCCATGCCTCCCTGCCGTGATGGGCTCTTGCCCCTTTGGAACCACAGCTAAATAAACTCTTCCATTTATAAGTCCCCTTGGTCAAAGTACTTTATCACAGAAACAGAAAAGTAAGTGATACATTAACCCAGATAGGGAGCCAATGACAAACATAAGTAGATATACCACCAAAGTTCAATTTAGTGAACCAATGAGGTTTATTGGGGTTAGTTGCAGGAATATGGGTGAAGGGTTACTTACAGGAGCAGAAATGACTCAAAGACAGCTGCATTACCAAAAACCCACTCCAACATGGGTGACTGTTCATGAAATCAAGAAGCCTAGAGCTCACTGCACAACCTGCAGGCAGATGAACAGGCTGGAGAGGATCCTTTCCAGGTAGCTCAGGGGATCTAAGCCTAATCCAGGCAGGTAAGCTGTTCTCTGTTTGGTCCAGGCAGTTCAGCTGGTCTGAGTGTCTCTCTGCTGTCCTTATCGCTGACAGACCTTTGAGGAGGGAAGGACCTACTGAACCTCTCAGTTTCAGAGACTTCCTGATGCTATTGCATTTTTTACTTCCTGAGCTTAAGGACCTTCCCTACAGAGTTAATATCTCACCTCCTCTCAGAGCATCCTGTGTCTTAATGAATTTCATGCCAAGATGCAAGGTTTTTATCTCAGAGAAAATTGCTTCACAAAAGAAGGTGGCAGTTTTATTGACCTATGGAACTAACTAGTTTCATATAAACTTAGCATCTTATTTTAACATCTTTTTTGTAAAAATTCTTTTCCTAATAAGTTACATAAAAATTTGTTCCTCAAATGCTCTTTCAACCAAATAGCCATCCTGCCAGTCTGCTTATTAATGAGTTGTAAAAGCTGCTTCAACACTTGCTCATTTTATATTTTATTTAACAACCACATATTAACCTTTTGAAAATTATATTTAAGAATTGCTTTACATTTTGCTATAATATGAATAGAGATGTTGGTTTCTCTTTATCTCTACAACAGTCTATTAATTGTTAATATAAGATCATTTGCCTTTTAATAATTCTGGAAATTCATCTTAATCATTCTTTCAAATATTTACATTTCTTATTTTTCTTTACTTTCTCATCCATGACCTAACACTAAACATGTACTTCTATATATTTTATATTATCTTTACATTTTCCATCCATTCCTCCTGGGAGACTGCTTCAAGGTAATTTTTATCTGTGTCCATTCTATTGTAGGATTCAAGGATATGTGATGTGCTTGATTTTTAACTTTTATTCTGCATGTTTCATTGATTCAACTTGAGATGATATTATGTCTGGTTTCCCGTTTTATGATAGCTGAAATAATCAGAAGTCTTGGCAGTCAAGGTTGGATGGTAAACCTGCCATCTTTTAAAAAAACCGTAGCTGACTTTTATACTCTGTCTAATTATCAAAACCATTTTCAGCCTTTGCCAGTCCCTGTAAATTTACTGTCAATAAGGTCCTAAGACCCAATGAACTGCTGAACATACTCTCTTGCAGTATTTCTCTAAAAAAAAAAAAAAAAAAACCCACCTCCTGATTGGGTTTCACCATTGAATTCTTTGGAAGATGCATCATGAGGTGTGGTTTCTGTTAGGTTGGGGCCACCAGCTCATCCTTATGCAAGGTATAAAGCCCTGTTTGTCCCAGCACCTCCTTTTTCCCACATCTCATTGCCCCACCACTCTCCACTGGAAAGCCCTGAACCAGGGGATAGTGCCAAAAGCCTAATTCTGCATTCAGGAGAGCTGATCTAGCCCACCTAAGTGCCTGCCTGTGACCTTACTTGGGCACAGACCAGCTCCTAACAGACGTGTCATCTCTCCTCACCAGTGACCCATAAAACCCACTTGCCTAGACCCTGGGCACAATTTCTCTGGTCCCATTCTCTGGGACTGGTGAACCTCACCCAGGAGCTGCGCAAATAAACCCACATTTGTTTGTCTTTAATCTGGTCTGATTTGGCCTCCTTGTGGTGGCAAACCTACAAGCTGGTGCTGAACCCAGTTGCAGTTGTGCCAACTCGGGGACCAATCTTCTTTCTGTAGCCTACATGACCAACTTTCAGTTCTGGGTAAGTCAGTGTTCCCAGACACTGCCTAAGAGCACCAGGTGCCTCTCCTCTCCCAAACCCAGCTGGGATTATCGGCCAGGTCAAAATGGCCCCCAGAGGAGGGACCTCATGGTCTGTTGCCTCCTTCAAGATATTCAAAACCAAAATGACTGAGGACGGCCCCCAGAACTTATCCAGGAGTAGGTGAGGATGGCCTTTAAGGTCTTTAATGCTAGTGAGCAGGCAGCTGAGTCTTCCCAAGAGGCTCAGCTACAGCAAAAGGTAGCACTCCAAGCCCAAGCCTTGGTAGCTGTCCTAAGGCCAATAGCAGTCTTGCAGAGGGCTCAGGAGAGGTCTACAAGGCCCCATCCCACCAGGGCCCAGCCAAAGTCAACTCCACAAAGGGCCTGTATCAAGTGTGGCCAGGAGGGTCACTGGGTTTGGAGCTGCCCCAACCTTCAGCTGCCCACCAAGCAGCTGGAAATCAGAGTGCTTTCCTAGGGGCTCATCCTCTGTGTCACCCCACAGAGTGTAGGGCCTGATAAATCCATTATGGCTGAGTTGAAAGATAACTGGCTTCTTAACCGGATAACCTAGAAGGCTGGAAGGGGATGGGAGCTAAGGTCCAGTGTCCTGTGATTCTGCAATGTGACCTGGGCTCCGAGGTGATCTGACACTGGAGAGAGGCCAAGCAGTGTCCTGTGATTCTGCAATGTGACCTGGGCTCCGAGGTGATCTGGCACTGGAGAAAGGCCAAGGACTCCCCCAATCCTTGATGGCTGTTTGGAACTGTTCAGACAGCCCTTTAGTAATGGTAACTGAGCATGCTATGGTGTCTGTGCTCAGGCCAAATGCTATCAGGGATGGGAGCTGCTCCCACTTGCCATTTGGATATCAGGTGCATGCAGCCCACCCCCCCCCAAGGACTTGTAGCATTCCTAAGCTTATCTCTCCTGAGCATGTCCACCCTGACCTCAGGAAGCAAATGACACAAGCCATAAAGTTTATCTCAGAGGGCATATGGTACTCCCACCATAAAACTTGGCCATTGCAAAATGCATGTAGGCTTCCCCTCTATCCCACCCACATCTCTGTCAAAGAGCCTGCTAAAGATGCCATATAAGACCCTAAACTCCTACAATAAATGAGTTTGCTCGCTAAGGCTGCCCCCAGATCCTTTCTTTGATCCATCGGATTCATCATTGTTCCAGGGGTCATCTCTACTCCCTCCTGCTCCCACGTTGTTGCTGCCTGGGTAGTTGTGCCATGGCTGGGCAGGGCTGCCATGTGGGGTCCAGGGCAGGTGACCAGGGAGGCAGGAGCCTCACGGCTGAGGAACCCAACAACAGAGGTCCAGTTCCACCAGCCCAGGTACCTCAGGCCTTTTTGGCCTTCAGTTTCCCTGGCCTGGTGGAAGACTGAAGGCACCCAGACTCAGAGGCTCCCATTACCCCTGCTGAGCCCAGGGCAACATCCAGTTAGTGGGTAAATCCATCACCTTCCTGGTGAACACGGGGGCCACCTTCTCTGTTCTGACCTCCCATTCAGGTCCTAGAGTCCCCTCACTGATCTCTGTTACAGGGGTGGACTTAGTAGTAAGACTCAAGCACTTCAAGGACTCTAAAGGGCTGATGAGCATCAAGGCATCAATTGGACTGAGGTTCTTCTAAAGGCTAATTATATCACACCCATGCTTTAGGTTAATCACTACCACTTCCACCTTCCTTATTTGTACCTGCCATTTGAATGGAAACAAGCAGATCACTTTTGAAAGGACACTGACCTCCTCACAGCTGACAAAGGGGGCACCTACCTGCCTGTTCCTGGGAGAGGAGTGCTGCTACTACATCAACGAGTTGGGCTTGGTAGAAACTCACATTAAGTCACTCCAGAAGCTACAAGAGGAACTCAGGTGATGCAACCAATCCCCTCCTTCCCCTGGGAGCAGACTCCCCTTTTTGCCTGGCTCACCCCTATCATGGGAGCCCTCATCCTCATTTGCCTATTTTTCTCTTAGCCCCCTGCTTCCTCCATTTTCTCCAGGAAAGGATTTACAAGGTCTCCAGAGTGGCGGTCAACCAAATGCTCCTACGGTCATACATTCCTTTGAGCACCAGCTCACCGACTCCCCTCCCCACACCGCCCCATGCCAACAGAAAGTAGTCAGATCTGAGCCTGCACCCGTATACCCAAAGACATGCAGGCTGGAGAGTCCCCACTTGCCCCAGCACTTCCCTGTCTCCATATGCAATTGCCCCAACACTCCCACCCCCACCCCCTGCCCATGCTGGAAAGCCCTGAACAGAGGGGATGGCGCCAAAAGCCCAGTTCCACATTCTGAGGAGCTGATCTAGCCCACCTAAGTGCCCATCTGAGTGCCCAGCTTGTGACCATACGTGGGCACAAAACCAGCTCCTAATGGACACGTCATCTCTCCTCACCAATGACCCATAAAACCTACTTCCCCAGACCCCGGGCACAACTTCTCTGGCCCCATTTTCTGGGACTGATGAACCTCATTCAGGAGCTGCGCCAATAAACTCATGTTTGTTTGTCTTTAATCTGGTCTGCTTTGGCCTCCTTGTGTCAGCAAAACTTTCAGTTTCCTTAAACTGTATCCAACAACCCTAGATGCTGTGGGGATGAGGCTCCAAGGTTTCCTGGTTATCTCATTACTGCTTTTTCTACTATTCACCAAAACATAGCATGCTGTTGGCAGCACAGTCTAGGGCTGTTGGCTACAAGGTCTCCACAGTGAAGGGACTCACAATGTCTTCACCAAAGCAGTGTCAGGGAGAGACGAACATGGAACTCTACAGAAATCCACATCCTGGCTGTAGTTCCCAAAACTTTCTATAGTTTCTTATACTTTTTTTTGTTATCCCTTTCATACATGCTTTTTAATGTTCATCAAGGAAAATATTTACTTTCAAGCTAATTCAATGCCTAGTTTTATTATTGCATATGTTATTGGTGTGGTAGATTTTTGTGAACTTTATGTGCATTATACTTTTGTGCAGTAAAGAAGTGACTTTTCTATACTATTCATGGTCATCCCACAAACATGTTAACCCATGGAAGAACTATATGTAAAACAACAACACAGAACAGGACCTCAACTCAGAATTCAGTCCCACATATGCCTTTTACTGCCTGACCTTGGGCAGCTCGCTTAACCTTTTTTTAATATAATATTTTTTCCAATGCACATTTTTATTAATGAAATTTTTGCATTTCCTACAATACATCTTAATCATGTTTAGACCCCCTGACCTATCTGTACCCCACATAGCCTGGCCATAGGGTTTCATGCATTCTGTCATATATGTTGAGGCCCACCAAATCAAATTTGTGTACCTAGATGTCCCTTAGTGTGAGTTCATCCACTGGAGCCTGGTCAGCCTATCTAGCACCAATCCCTTAAAGATAAACTCTCCCTCACTCAGCAGTGGTCAGCTGCCCCTAGTTCCTCAGCTAAGGTTGGGGTCTCCTGCCCTTTTCCCCAGTTCTGTGATGGGTTTTTATCTGATTGTGTTTGCATGGGTCTTATGCATGCTGTCACCACTCCTGTAAGTTCATAATGGTACTATGAGTAGCTGCACATACAAGGGAGTGAGGTTGAGGACAGCCTGAGCTACATGTGAGGTCTGTAGCAGCAAAATTCTGTGTCAAACATTAACAAAAAGCAGCAGCTTTTCTAAATATCAACTAATTAACCTGATGAGAAAGAAACTGGGGAAATTATCTCATTCACAAATTTCAAATACAATTTAGGAATAAACCTAGCCAAGGAGTTGAAAGACCTTAAAATGAAAACCTAAAATGCTAATGAAAGGAATTGAAGACAGTAAAAGAACTCTCCTGCTCATAGAGCATCACAATTAATCTTGTGAAAATAGTTATAGTACCAAAAGAAAACTGTATATTCAATTCAGTCTCTCAAAAGTCCAATAATATTCTCTTTTTATTGATATTAAACTTTTTCCATAGGTCATACATCATTTCTCAATTGAATCTAGAGCCACTTCCCTTTCCATGCCCCCCACCCCACCGGAGTCCCTGCACTCTGCCATACATGTCCTGCATCTTTTTTCTGAGTCTTTCCATAGTTTTTTTCAGTTCTTTTGTTGTCGTTCTCTCCAATTTGTATTGCTATACTATATATACATATATATACAAAGTTTTATATATATACAAAAGCAGCTTTGTATAAGAAATACTAAGAAGCACTCCCACAAAACACACTGTGGTTAGACACAATGTCATGACAGACCAGCTTTTTCTGCATTCCTTTGATCTTATATTACTGTAAAGTATACATACATATCCTTCATCCATATACTGAAGCTTCCTAACTCTGAAAATAAGTGGTAGTTTAGTTCTAGAGCCTGTTAAGGAATTCACAGTATAAGAGCACAGTTGTTTTCAGATCACATTAACGCTGCTCAGTTTGTCTTACAACTAGGTACTTGGTACTAGCATCCACAGATGAGGGATACCATTCGTCTTTTGTTTTTCTGGGATTGTGTTACTTCACTTAGCATAAAATCTTCTAGTTCCATCCATTTACCTGCACAGGGTCTCCCTATAGCTCCAGCTGTCCTAGAACTCACTATGTAGACCAGGCTGGCCTTGAACTCACACAGATCCACCTGCCTCTGCCTCTTGAGTGCAGGGATGAAAGGCATGTGCCACCACACCTGGCCCCAATAACATTCTTTACACAGCTAGAAGAATGCTAAAGTTCATGTAGAAGCTCAAAATATCATGAATTGCCAAAGCAACCCCAAGCAGAAGAATAGTTCTGACTGTACCATCACATGTGATTTCAAGTTATGTGACAGAACCACAATAATAAAACAAAATGGACACAAAAATGGGTGCAAAGACAAATGGAACAGGCTAGCATACCCAGAAATGAATACTACAGCTACAACCACAGACTTTTTACAAATATGCCAAAAATATACATTGAAGAAAAAGATAACCTCTTCAACAAATTGGAAAATTGGCCATCCACATGCAGAATAAAAAAGGTTCCTTGATATTCCAAGGTACAAAATCATTAATCAAAGACCTTAATGGAGTTTCAGATGGTTCTCAGCCACCATGTGGGTGCTGGGGATCGAACCCGGGTCCTCTGTAAGAGCGGTTGGTGCTCTTAACCGCTAGGCCATCTCTCCAGCATGCAGACAGTACATTCATACACGTACAGAAATAAATAAATTAATTTAAAAAAAAAAGAAAGACCTTAATGGGAAAATATACACTAAAGGAAAGTATACACAAAGCACTTCAAGACAATGGCATTTAAGGACTTTCTGATAAGAGCTCTAATAGCTCAGGAAGTAATTTAGAATTAACAGAGGCAGAGGAAGGTGGATCTTTGTGAGTTCAAGACAAGGTTGGTCTACATCATGAGTCCCAGCTGGCAGGAGCTCCATAAAAGACTTTGTCTCAAAAGAAAAAAAAAAAAGAAAAAAAAATGGAGTTACAGGAAATTAAAAGGCTTCTCCACAGCAAAGAAAGCAATTAGTAAAGAAACAGTTTGGGCTGCCCGGAAGTCACCTGGGCAAGTACCTTGGGAGCTGGGTTCTTTCCGGGGCTGCAGCTAGGGGGTCGTGTCTCTGAGGCCTTTTGGGCGGGACCTGGGCGCCGGGACAGAGGGTCCGGAGATTCGGGCCAGGGCCAGTGGGTCTGCACCTTTGGGCAGGCTGCCAGGGTGTGGGCTAGATCAGGCATATCCCCCCCACCCCTCCACCCCGCCATCAGTGAGAATCCAAGTGGACTTTTTTTTTGGAGAACCTTCAGAACAAGAAGAGAAGAGTGCTTTGGCTTCCAATATCCAATATAGCAACAAAATTGAAAAGTAGACAAGTCAATACTCCATAAACAAGGAGGAGGAAAGGAAAAAAAAAGTGTCTGAAGGAGGAAAGCAAAACCATCCACTATTTGTGATCTGAACCACAAAAGGGAAGCCCATATGCCAGGGACACGATGAAGGGACAACATGGGAAAGGCACAGGATAATTCTGCACCAAGCTCTACCAAACCTGTAGGAGACAGCTACAATGGGAACCCCTTGGAGGAGACCCAAGGAACAGATCTTAGAGGAATAATTGCAGACCTATGCAGAGAAATTAAAGAACATAAAGAGGAATTCAGAGAACTAAAGAGAGAGAATGAAAAA
>VZQC01015508.1:4546332-4601346 GCA_009823505.1 Rhizomys pruinosus | reverse complement strand
TAAAGGAATGAAAAACTTCTCCCCACAGCAACTAAGACACTACTTCATGAAGTTCATTAATGAACAGGCTGGACTAATCCTTGGTAATGGGTGCAAACAGTGCGACCTTTGGAACAGAGAGGTTAAGCACTGAAGCCTTCTGAGGCAGTGGAGGAAGACAGCTCCACAGGAGCACAAGTGAACCGTTCACCCAGATGCTCACAAGATCTGCACACCTTACAATGCATACATTATCTTGAGAAGCAAGCAACCTGGAGAGACAGAACAGCCAGGTGTATGTGTCCCACTGCCGATAATGGGACTGCAGCGCAGCAGGACACTGCTTGTGTGACACGGTCTTGCCAGCTCAGAGTCCATCACATTGCTTCTTCATGACTATTCCCCTATTCAGGCCAAGCAGGCAGCTTCCAGTCATTCTGGTTTACTGTATCTTTTATCTACTGTAAAAGTCTGTTGCCACCTTTGGTAAAGATGGAACAGAGAAGGTCCTTGGTTTTCCTGTGGCTGTCTTTTTTTTTTTGAGACATGGTCTCCTAGCCCAGGCTAGAACTCAAGCCTAGACTGTCTAAACTACAGCAATCTCCCTGCCTCAGCGTGCCAAGTGCCATCACACCAAGCTAGAAAATTTCTTCAATTCTTTAAAATACAGAAGGCTCCTTAAAATCTGCTGCCGCCTTTTAGTAAAGGTGGAACAGAAATATAAAACATTTAAATATAAATTATTAAAAATATGGAAGTCTTTAAAAATTTGCTACCACCTTTTAGTAAAGGTATAAAATTCTTTAAAAATATAGAAAATTTACCTGGAATGATTTTTTTAAAAGTCTGAGTACTTTGAAAACTACTACTACACTGGGTACTCTAGGCTGTTCAGCCAGAAATGTCTGACATTATGAAGATTAATGCCAGCTCAGAGAATAGATTTTAATATTAAGTATTTTAAGGAGAATATACAAATAAAAGATAAACATGTTAAAACCTTCAAGGATAAGAAAGTGTCTAAAAAAGACATGTATACTGTGCCTTCCCACTATAAGGCACTGGGGAATACAGCATCTTGACTCGTAAAATTCCAAGACAGGAGATCACTATGATACCAAAGGAAACGGGTTCAAGCAATCCTCCTGCTTCGGCTCTCCTGAGTAGCTGGGACAACAGCAACATACCGCCACACTTGGATAGAGATGTAGACATTTTAAAGTATAATTGCTTATTATGTATATATAAAAAAACACTGTGCTGGTCTGTCAGTCATATTGCTAACCACAGGTCCTCTTGCCTAGCACAACCATGAGGTAACAGGTGTTTTGGGACACAGTCTATTTCAGACTCTTTGGGATCGGAGGTTGGTTCTGTTACCTTCCAGGCAGCGGTCTAAGTGGTTGTTAATCTGAGATTCTAAAACTATAGTTTGACAAGCTGGACAAGTGACCAGCTGTCGAGGACCTTGTGAGTTGCTAGACCTCTGAGCTGTGTTGGTGGCTGGAGGGTATGAGCTATTTTGTGGATTACTACCACTACTCGGTGTTTGCTCCTTGATAATATTATCCAAAGAAGTCCTATCCTCCAGCCTGGATTGCTTGTTTAGAAGCTGATCTTCAGACCCAACAGCTTCCTGCGACTTGGTTGAGACCACTTGGACAGATGATATAGTAGCGGATGTCACAGTGGTAGATGCTGACACCACAACTTTGGAGGTATTTTTCAGGGATGTCCTGGAAGGTGGAACCTTTCTCTGAGAGCCAGACGTGGGTAAGTGCTTGGTGCCATCCCCCATGGTCCCACTCTTTACTGGGGATCCATTCACACTTCTGAAAGCCTTCTGGTTGTCGACGGAGACTTTGGGGAAGTAGCTGCTCAGGACACTCTGATGATTGGCAGTGGAAACAGGGGAGACGAGATGAGGTTTCTTACTGGAGAAAACATTCTGCTCACATTTCCCCTCAATGCTGGAATCTAGTCTCAGGCCATTTGTTGAATGATCTTTACTTAAAAGACACTGGACTTCACTAACTGTGTGAGAGGTCAACTTCCCAGATGAAGGAGGAGTACGTGTCTCTCCAAGAACATACCCTTTCCCACTGAATGGGATGAGTGGCTGGGCCTCCCCTCTGCACAGCTTATCTACAAAGGAAGCAAACAAGACTTTTTCTCAACACTGCTGCAGCAACACATACTGAGCAAATGGTGGATCTCTAAAATGAAGTATTTTATGCTAGATTTATGCAGTAATCACCTATTAATAAGGGAATGCAATCTTTGGAAATAAGAGTTCTGCTACTGGATGAAAGAAATCTAAATAAAAGAGCCCATCATAGCAACCAGGGTGACTCAGGAGCCTTTGTTCAGAAAAGTGCTCAGGTTCCTCTAACATGCTGCCGACTCACAGAGATGGGTGCCCCTCCCGACGCCCCCAACACCTTAATTCGCATGGCTCTGACTTCTCAGTATTTCAGACTGAGCTACAACTTGACTCCTGGGTCTCAATGCCACCAAGCCAACAACCTCGAAGAGTAGGAGCATCACCTTGAGTAACTACTGCCTTGAGGTGGGCCTTGAGCTTCCTATGAAAGAGCAGGTCCTAAGGAGGACACAGGTACAAACACAGGCCACACCCCTTTCCCACGGTCCTCCCAACACACAACTTCAGTTGACAGCACTGGGACATGGTCCAGGGTTGCTTAGGACTTAGGTTCTGTTATTTCAATTGCTGTTTTTACTCTCTTTTTGCCTTGTTCCCTAGTAAATCAGTGAAGTCAAGATAGGGAAGATACTGTCAGTGGAAACGACTTTGCTCCCCTCATTTCTACATGGAGCAAAATGCATTTTACTATCACCATTTTGTGGATGATGGGGTTTTTCCTTTTCACCTGAAAACACCCATTAGAGCAATCTTCGAAGTAAATTTAACCCTGGTTCCCTGAAGGGCAGCACTATCCATGCTGTCTGGAGGTCAAAGAGACGGGAGAGGTGTAGAGCTGTAAAGGTACCTTTATCCTCCATTGCTGACATTGGCTGTTTTCCTGGTTTTGTCTTTCCTCTGCCTTTCTTTGAATAATTCTCGGGCTCCTTAATTTTTATGTAAGTGCCTCCACAGGTTTNGTAATCAAAGCCATATACAGGAAACACACAGCCACTATCATCATAAATGGGGAAATGGGACAGAAGAATTTCCCCTTAACAGTTAGGAACACCCGCAAGGCTTGCCCCCTGTCACCACTCCTTTTCAATTTAGTGCTGGAAACCCTTGCTGGGCAATAAGGCAAGAAAAGGAAATTAAAGGGTGTTCTAATTGGGAACAGGAGGAATTCAGATATCCCTTTTTGCCTGATGATATGTTGTATACCTAGGGATGTAAGGAACTTCCAACAGAACAACTCAGAAAAACGATTAAGGCTTTAGTAAAGTGGTGGGATATAATATTAACCTAGAAAAAAATCAGAGCCTTTCTTTACACCAAAACATAAATGAAGAAGGACTAAAGGAGACCTTCCACTCATCATAGCACAAAAAACAATAAAACTACCTAGGAATAAACCAACCAAAGACACCAAGGGCGTCTCTACGACAAAAATTTTAAACCCCTGAACTCACAGGAAATTGAGGAAGGGACCTCCGACGATGGACAAACCTCCCAGCTCATGGATTGGGAAAATAAATATAGTAAAAAGTCCATCCTACCCAATACTAGTGTACAGATTTAATGCACTCCCAATCAAAATCCCCAACGCTTCTTCACGGCCTGGTAAACAAAAAAAATCCTCCAATTTTCATTTGGTGAAACCAAAAGACCCCGAATAGCCAAAGCCACCCTAAGTGAAAGAGCAATACAGGGGGGATCGCTATCCCAGACACCAAACTATCAACTAATGGCTTTAGTCATAAAGACAGCCTGGTTACTGGCACAAAAAACAGACAAGTAGACCAATGGAATCATAAATGAAGATTCCAAACCTGAGCTCATAATTTAGCCACCTCCTATTTGACAAGGGGCTGAAGCAACAATGGAGGAAAGACAGGCATCTTCAGCACCGTGGTGTTGCCAAAGCTGGATCACCACTTGTTAGAAGATGAACACTAAACCCCTACCTCTCTCCTCATACAAAAGTCAACTCCAGATGGAACTCAAAGACCTCAACAGAAACCCCAAAACTCTGAGGTGATAGAAGACGAAACTTGGCAGCAGACTACAAGACATAGCTGGAAAAGATTCCTAAATCAGACAGCAGCTGCCACAAGAATAAGATCGACAATTGACAAATGGGAACCTCATTAAACTCCACAAGTTTCTGTACATCACAGAACATCTAAAGGGAAGTGAAGAGAAAACCCACAGAGTGGGAAGAAATCTTTCACTGCACAGTACATCTGACAAAGCATTAATTTCCAGGGTATACAAGCTACTCAAAAAACAAAGAAGAAGCAAACAATGAATCATTCAAAAGATGGAGCAAAAGATCTGAACAGAGTTTTCACAGAGGAGGACTTAGAGATGGCCGAGAAATCTTAGAAGTGTTCAACATTGCTAATAAATTAAGGAAATGCCAAATTAAAACCACTTTGCATATCACCTTACTCCAATAAGGGACTAGCTTAGGATCGGGAACACGAAATGCCAAGTGCTGGGAGAGGTTGTGGGGGAAAGCGGGTAAAAACACTCATCCATTGCTGGTGGGATGTAAAAACTTGTTACAGCCACTATGCGCAAGCAGTGTGAGAAACCCTTAGTAAGACTCAAAAATGAGGGCCTTGCCATTTGACCATTCATACCACTCCTGGGTATACTACCCCACAACGAACACCCATTTTACATGCACAAGCTATGTTCCCTTGCAAGCTCCTGTTTCACAATAGCAAAAAAGCTGGAACCAGCCCAGCTGCCCCTCTAAACTGATGAGTGGATAGAGAAATGTGGTACATGTATACAATGGCGCTTCTATGCATCGGTAAAGAGGGCAAACATCCTGAACTTTGCAGGTAATGGATGGAGCTAGAAGACATTATGTTAAGGAGTAACACAGTATCCAGAATAAACAAACGACCACAAAAATGCGTGTCCCCCTCATATTGTGGATTCGCTAGTACCCCATAACCACCAGATATAACTAACTTCTGTGGGGAGAAGGATGACATTAGTAAAAGAACAACAACAGAAAAGGACTGCATCAAAGAAACAACGATGAAATGATGAATTGGGAAGTGGGTGAGGGGGTGGGAGAAGACGGACACGGGTGTATATTCGATTCTGCATCTATAACTTGAGGTGAGTTCACACGTACCCAGTTTTGCCTATGGACACTGTCTACAGGAAACATGTGTCTTAGGGACTTCAGTAAAAGCTAAAAACTGTGTATATTACACAACATTGGTTTACAGATCTGATAAAAAACGTAATGCCTCTGAGTTAAATGGAGATATTAATCGCTGTTGTCCACATTTGTTTTTACATAAAAAATTATGTAGGAGCACCTAATTTTGGAATGGCACATACAAATGTTCCCTATAATTTCTCTGTTGTACAGTATCACCTTGTAGGATTCTCTTTAAGATGATTTAATGTAAAATTAAGTTTGCTCCAAGTTAAATCCTATATAGTCACCCAAAACAACATGGGTGAATTTGATGGAATCAGTGCCTTGATTCTCACCCTATATTTTTGTATAATACAACTGTCTTTCTGGAGACTCATGGGTTAAAATAAAAACCTAAAATAAACGGGGGGGGGGTATGAAACCTTTTCGTCAAAACCCTTGCAATTCAAATCCGACAAAAACTAACTATGAAAAAAGATTTGTGGGTCCCAACAAGACAAAATGTCACCAACTTAAGGCTGAGAAAGAAAAAATACAGCTTTCCAGTGGTAGGATGTACCAGAAAGTGCAAACTGAAAGGTTGACCTGTCTGAACATCGAAGGAAGAAAAGCCTCAGATTTTGCTATAAACATTGAACCCCCTCTGTGGATCCTACTTGTCACAACTATTTATAATGAATCATAATGAAACTTACCCTTCTAGGTGCTGAACGTTCTGATATGAGAGACTTTTCTTGCCTCCCCCCCATAGCAAAAGGAGAAATAGATGATGATGATGTCGCTCTCCAACTGTAAAACTTGGAGAAAATTATTATAGAGGTAATCTCCTTATAAAACCGGTAAACACTGCCTTCTTAATTGGACTAATAGACATGGGAACTGTGAAAGGGATTATTTTCTGTTCAGAAACAAATATATTACTAAAGTCTTTAAGTTATGCACTTAAGCAAACTATATTAACAGGAGCTTCTGACATCAGCAATGGATATTCTACCAGGGAGATGTCGGCCAGGGGATCTCCAATGGCCCCACCAAAGGAAAGGCTCCTGCCTCTACAAACTGGGACACCTGCAAGAAGAGCGGTGATAAGGTCCTGCTGTCAAAAACCTGACGTTTACCATTTGGGAAAGATGTATTGAGACCAACACATGCAAGTGTACAGATGGCCTCTGGTAAATACATCAGAGAGTGTTACCAAGGCCACTCAACCAATAAAGCAAATACTGGGGTCTCCCTGTGTTCAACAAGACTCCTCCATCGCACCAGCTACACCTCACCTGCCTGGAAATAATGGGCAGCAGAGGCAGCCATATGCATGTATATCCCAAACCTAATTGGCTATTGCCTCTCTCCTTGGAGGAATAAAACCAAGGGCTGATGCCACACGCCTACATCCTCTAATGGTTAGGAGATGTTATAAAGCCCAGTAAGACCCTGTCATATTTAAAGGAAAAAATGTTAATTCATGGATTAACATATTCATCCAAACATATGTGTCTATACCAAAGTAACCAAACATAATTTTCGTGCTGTTTAAATACCTATTTATATTAATTGTTGTGCTTCATTAGTAGATTCGAAAGGTTATTCCTGGACCAAAACTGTCAGCCCATGAAAGGAAAAACCAGAATTGACCCAGAGTCCCAAGACAACAGCTCCAGAAGAGAGTAGACTTTTGCTTTCTCATCCACCTGTGGCCCTTTTCTAATCCTAGGTAACAATCTGCAGAAGCGGGTGCATGGTAGGATGTAAGGCTGCGATTGGGGTTTGAATGGTGAAACTACAGCAATGTCGTCTGCACACTCATTTGATCAAATTGATTGAACAAACCACCTGTCGCCCCCCACTGGATGGTGGAGATGTGGGGGTTTGGGCACAACAAACAGCCTGCAAATTGGTTTCCTATGAAGGATGCTTGTACTCCTGGACATCACTTATAGCTAAAAATTGGAAAAAAAAAACTGAGCGAACAGATTATGGACAGTTACTGGCAAAAACATGCATGATCTTGGTATGGGGGGGGAGGGGGATAGGGAACTGGAAATATGCCTGAACTGAATTGGAAAAATGACTGTACGAAATGCACAAAGCATTCAATAAAAAAATAACAAAATAAAATAATAAAATGAAAGAAGCAATCAAGGAAGTAAGTGAAATCCCACAGAGTGTGAGTAAACCTTCGCTGCTGATACTTCTGACAGAGTACTAATCATTAATTAGGACAATGGTTACTGACGGAATAGTTCAGTGGGAAAGGAAACCCACACTGTCAGCCTGACAACGGGGCACAAATTCTCCTCGGGCCTCCACATCGGCGCCATGGAATACACATCCCGCCTACACATACACCACTAACCTAATGAGTAAAATGGTAGTAATTTTGTGAACGGCCCTTACCTGGCCATATTTGATTATTACTTGGGAGGACAGGAAGGGGAAAATAGAGCAAAAATAGCTAAACTACAAAATTTTGTGACTGCGTCTCTTTTATGTTTATGTTATTTTAGGTTATGAATACGTATATTGCCTGCTGCAGGGAAGACACCAAGGTCATTGCAATCCCCTAGAGGTCAGGAAGAGGGCATCAAATGTTCCCTAGGCCTTGAGCCATGGATGGTGGCCAGCCACCATGAGGGTGCTGAAAACCATTATTGTCTGCAAGAGAAGGCACCACTGCTGGTTGGGTAGTGAGGTGGAGGTATGGGGGTTAGCATAAGCGAGGGACCCGTGTCTCCCCCCATTCACCCATCCCACCAGAGCTCAGGCCTTCTGCCAATATGCTTTTCATCTGTCTCCGTCTTTCGCATATGCTCCATATGGAAGTGGAATCGTTTTGGCGGAGTTCACTGTTTAATTCCCAGTTCTTCTTTGCCGTCCTTTCTGTTGTTGTTGTTGTTTGTTGTTGTTGTTGTTTCCCAATATGCATCACTTCCAACTGTTTGGACAAAAGCTCAAGGGCTGTGCACAAAGAAATACTTACAACTAGGTAATTAGAACTAGCATTCTCAGATGAGGGCGATACCATTCGTCGTTTGTTCTTTTCTGGGACTGTGTACTTCACTCAGCATGATGTCCTCTAGCTAGCCATTTCCTGCAAGCTCATGATGCCTCTTCTTTACTGCTGCATAGGAAACCTCATACTGTGTAGATGTTTTCATACTTTCTCTCTATCACTCCTCCGTTGAGGGGCATTGGGGTGGTTCCAGCTCCTTGCCATTGTGCAGAGAGCTGAAATAAACACTACCGTGCATGTATCTCTGCGTGTAGGGTAAGTCTTGGGGTACCTGTCTCAGGAGTGGTGTGGCTGGTTCAGGTGGCAAGTTCAGTCCAAGTCTTCCAGGGGTTCCACACTGCTTCATAGTGGTTGTATGAGTTAACATTCCTACCAGCAGTTGATGATTGTTCTCCTTTCCCCAAAACCGCTCCAGCACTTGGGGGATCTATTTTGGGGGGCGGGAGCCAGACGCAGGCGGCAAAGTGGGGTGGGGGTGTGGAGTGTACAGGGCCCGGAGGGAGTAGGTGAGGGGAATAACGGCGGACAGTGGGGGGCGACAACCAGCGCGAATTACTTAATTGTGGAATGTTCTCCTGTACAGCTCGTTGCGCAATCTAGTGGTAGGGTCATTTTTTGGTTGATTTATTCATTTTTTAAGTAGTGTATATTTCTGGAAATCAATGCTGTGTCAGATGTTTGTGTGGTGAACGGTTCCTCCAACTCTGTGGGACTTCTCTTAAACTTCCTTGATTGTTTTCTTTTGAGTCACCACTCTTAACTGCTGAGCCCATCTTTCCAGCAGTACAAATATTCTATAACATCACATTTTGAAATGCTTCTGCCAAAAAATGTGTTTGATCAACACAAAATAAACTAAATAACAGGGTTTCTTAATTATCCTAGCTGCAAAGCATGTAATTAATGCCAGTGTGTAATTTGCAATTTTTTTTATTGTTTTTTTTTTAATTTTCTTTTTATTACTTTATTTATTCTGTATGTTGTATGAATGTTACTGTCTGCATGCAAGTTGTGCACCAGTGCTTGCAATGCCGCAGGAGGTCAGAAGAGGGTCTCGGATTCCCCTGGAGCTGGAGTTCTCCTGGAATTGGAGCTTCAGACGGTTCTCAGCCGCCATGTGGGTGCTGGGGATCGAACCCGGGTCCTCTGTAAGAGCAGTCGGTACTCTTAACCGCTAGGCCATCTCTCCAGCCCAATTTTTATCTCACGCAAACAGCATCTGTAATAGTGAGGCCCTTCATCAGCAACAGAAGTCAAGAGCAGCAATGGCATTTAAAGTCTCTCAGAAAGATGGAAACATGGATGACTTCTAGTAATTAAATGCCAGAAAGATACAGATTTTTAATATGTTAATTACTAGTCAAAGCCTTTAAGAATGCTTGGTTTTATTCACTGTTACTGTGAGCTCTATTCTATAGAGCACATGTAGAGACCAGAGACCACTAAGAAATTGATTCCCTCCTTCCACCATGGATTCATTTTTGCCCTTGTAGCCATCTCATTAAAACTGATTTAAAAAAAAAACTTTTTAATAAAAGAATAGTGCCTTAGCCTCTAAACTCTCTCTTGTTTTTCAATAAGACTAGAAGCAATATACCACAGTCCCTAGATTAGTAATCAACTGACATGGACCACTGGCTTAGATGCATATAAGATGCATCTTCTTGAGTTCCTCCTGACTCAAACCCTGAGAAACAAGTGGTACCATCAGTGATCCCAGGACGCACCTCTGGAGTGCAGGAAACTGCGAAAGAAAAGGGAAGGTAGCCACAAGAGAGCGTGTTATCAAGCAGCTTATGGATTTGGGCAATTAGAACAATCCTGATGAAGAATTATGAGAAGCTGCGTAGAAATTACCTTCTTCCCGAGAAGGAGCAGGGCTGAGATCCGCCTTGCATGAATGGCACTCCCTAGAGAAGTTTCCTCCCCAAATCTGGGGTAGCCAGAGAAAAGTCTGCAAACAGGTAAGTCGGCCTGGGTGTGCTGGAAGGAAGATTCCAGGAAAGGTGTGAGCAGGAAAACGTCAGCCTCTCTAGATTCTCACCTATGTAGTCTCGGTTTACTTATCTGTAAAACTGTGATACCGTTGTTGTGCATAAGGGGAAGACATTTGCAAGGTATTTTTTTTTTCTTGAAATACACATGAAATACTATTTGTAACATGAGAAATCAGGGTAATTCCTATATTTCTTTTATGTTTGTATTGGTCCAATCATTACTTTTCCCATAAACTCTGGTCAACAAGGATTGTACAACTTTAGGCCAATGGAAACTAAACTGAAAAGATGAGATGAGATATATGAGTCTTTTTTTTTTCATTAACTACTTTTGTCTTTATTGTGAAATATATCAGTATATATGAAAATTTTAAAGATTAATAAAAATATCCTACTGTTCTAGTTTGTCTTCCATTGCTGTGACAAAACACTCTGACCGACACCAACTTGGGGAGGAAAGGGTTTATTCAGCTTACATCTCCTGGGTCACAGTTCTCACTCAGGGAGCCCAAGGCAAGAACTCAGGGCAGGAACCTGGAGGCAGGAGCTGAAACACAGGCCATGGAGGAATGCTGTTCACTGACTTGCTCCCCTGGCTCATGCCCAGCCTGCCCTCTTATACCATACCCAACAACCTGCCCAGGGTGGCACCACTCAAATTTTTGAAATTTTCATCCATGTATATAAGGTACACATTTAATCACATTCCCCTCCACTCATTCCTTTAACTCCCTTAAGATCCATCTCTTACCCCCTTATCCTCTCAACTTCATGTCTTTGGGGTTCTGAGCCTAATTTATACTGCCATATACTTGTAGGGAAAAGACCTTCCTGCTGGACCATGGTTGACCTACCGGGGGCCACATTCTTAAAGAACACTGGCCCTCCCTCAGAACCCACCAACTGTCAGTAGTTCCTGAGCTATGGGTACAGTACATTCCCACCCTACACCTCCAAGCTAGAATGACTGGCTTGATCTCATGCAGATTTTGTACAAGCAACCATGCTGATGTGAGTTCATGAATGCAGGGGTCCTGTCATGCCCAGAAGATACTGTTTCACCCTAGCTCTCCTAAACTTCTGGCTCATACAATCTTTCTAACCCTTTTCTTCAAATGGTCCCTGGGCCTTGTTGGAAAGGAAATGATACACATGTCCAATTTGTGGCTAAGCACTTCATATATACTTCTCTGCACTTTGACCAGTTGTGTATTTCTGTGTTAGCCACCTTCCACTGCCCAAAGAAACATCTCTGATGATGTATGGGAGCTGCACTGATGACACATGAGTTTAGAGTGCAGTTTGATACTATTCCCATGTACAAAATAGTAATACCAAGCTCACCTCTGGGGCCCTATGAGCTTCATGATTTAATGCAACTGGAGTAAAAATAAAGGAAGACAGTAGAACATGTGTTATGAAATAATAAGCATGGAAAATACTAGAAGCTAAAGGTTTAAGCAGTGATGATGATATGATGAGTGAGGAAAATGAATTTTAGGGAGTTGGTTAACCAAAACTAAGGATGTGTGAAACCTCATGAAACTCCACTAGTTCATAAGCTAAATAAATTATAGTATTTTAAAAAAAAACAGGCATTTTAACAGAGGTGTGTTACATAGGTAAACAATGCTACTCCCTGAAGCCATGGATTATTAAATGAAAATCTCAGTGATAGGCACATTACCTTTTGATGAGTTATTGGCTGAGGAGGCCACAAGGCACCCAAAACAAGACAAGCTATTGTCATTGCACTTGGTCGTCTATTATAAACAGACAGTAAGGCTATATTGCTGAAGATACCATACACTTTGGTTCCAGGACATAGAAAAACCAATCTTGAATCAACCAGGAAAATCTCTCCCTACTGGCTAGTTTTCACAGTGATAGAAAATACTATACAGGCTGCTAGATGAAAATATATCAATGATCTTCCAAGCTCTGGATACTGCATGCTACAATAATGACCTTCCCAGCAAGATATTCCCACTGGCAAAGTAGCATGACTATAGGGGATAACCAACATCACCCTTGATGGGCTCTAAGGCCTGTTCTACAGACAGGAATTAATGCCCAGTACTGTAAACATGATCCAAAACTATGGCCAGGGAAGACATAGAGCCTAGAGGGGAGCTTATGGATGTTGCTTGCTAGATGTTCATGTCATCTAGCAAGCAACATCCATAGGCTCCCCTCTAGGGAGCTCTTAAATATTTAAGTCTATACCCACAGATATGCACTCAGCCTTGGTCAGAGAAGCTCCATGTTCCAGTGGATAGTGGCCCACACCTGTTCAGAATGCTGAGAATAAAAACTATGAGTGATGTTTTTGGTCAAAGTATCTGAAGGAGCTTTGGCCTCACCCAGAACTATATAGATGCCCCAGTATTCCTGAGAACTCATGGAAACAGCCAGTTGACAGTAGATGGACTACAATGAAAGACTGTTCTTTAGAACATAATGCTGTCTACTCCTCAAATTCTAAGAAACCATTTAAAATCCTTGATAGCAAGACAAATTGTATTACCTGCAGCAAACTGGATACCCTGTATTTGCTCACTCTGTATTGTCAAGTAGGGTCACTGTTTTATATTACTTCTTTTTTAGCAAAATGCCCATTGAAAGAGTCATTGACTGAGAAGCATGCTTGCAAGTTTCTATGACTTTTACAGGAACAGGAAACAATGTTGCTGTGCATACATAAAGAGAAATTGTATGAAGGTACATAGAGAAAAAATAACCCATAGAGGAAGAAAATATAACCCACAAATTGAGTTACTGACAATTTTCCTTGTTAAGGAATGTGCACTTAGAAGCATGGTAAAATATTGTAGTAGATTTATGGTGAAGTGTGGCTATTTCTAGACTTCATTCAAGTTAGTAGAGTGAATTAGGCTGATGAACAGTATTAGCCCTAAGAGTTCTTTAACTAACACAGAGTAAGAAAAAAAATCAAAATATTGACATATGCTTAAACAAATGAACACTAAAAAGTCTCCACCTGTATGTCCCATTTTCAAGACACATTGCATTTCCCTCTTCCTTTAAAATCACTTCTTTCTGTAACTTGCCAAAAATGTAAACATCTACTTCATTTAGCAGTATGAGGCTTTTTAATAAGTGACACATAGTATAAACTTCCTTTGTTTTCCTGATAAAAAAATTACTTATGAAAGTAGCATGAAATACAAATAGATTTATTTTTAATACTATTTTGTTTTTTTCCTTTTTTTAATTATTTTTTTTAATTTTATTTATTTTTGTATGTGTATGAATGTATTGCCTGCATGTAGGTTTGTGCACCTGTGTCGTGAAATGCTGCAGAGGTCAGAAGAGGGTGTCAGATTCCCCTGGAACTGGAGTTAAAGACGGTTCTCAGCTGCCATGTGGGTGCTGGGGATTGAACCCAGGTCCTCTGCAAGAGCAGTCAGTACTCTTAACCGCTAGACCATCTCTCTAGCCCCTAAATTTATTTTTAATATAATGCAATCACGTCCCATGTTACAATGTTTTGATCAGCAATGAACCTTATCTACAGTGACAGTGGTCCTCTAAGACTTGTAGTGAGCTAAAAAAGATTCCTATGGCCTAGAGACTTCATTGCCATAATAAAGTCATAGCAGAATGCATTACTTGTGATTCTGTGGTGAGGCTACCAGTCACAGAAAAGTACAACATACACAATTATATACAGTGCATAATAATTGACAATGTTAATAATGGAGAGTAGATTATGAGTGTAGCTGTGCTTCTTATGTATAATTGTAGTCCTCCCAGTCATTACAAAAACCTTTCCTGAAAAGCAATGTGCTGTGTTCCATCAGAAATAATCTCATATAGCTCATATTCACCAGATTTTTTTATTGTATGGAGGCCATGTGTTCAACTTTTATCATTCAGGTTTGTGTAATTACACTCCCCTGTGTTCACATAATGACAAAATCCTCTGGCAATGCACCTCTACAGATTTAAGACTGCTTTTACTTCTATGCACACAGTCTACATACACACACACACACACACACACACACACACACACACACACATATATATATATGTCTTATATATGTTGATATTATTATTTTAATACGTTTCTTGAAGTCCTGTGCATTTCATACAACATTTCTTGATCCAATTTAGATTCATTCCCCTTTCCATACCCCCAATCCCACATGAGTTCATCGATAATGACATACATGTCTTGCATCTTTTTCTCATTCTTTTTTAAGTTTTTCTATGCAGAGCTTTATTGTTTGAGGCATAGGTTTACTGTTTCATTAAGTTCTTTGACCCAGTTTTTTGGTTGTTGTTGTTCCCTTCAATTTGTATTGCTCTAAAATATGCCTATATATACATCACACCTATACCAAAATTATGGCATCTGAAACTAAACTGTATGTTAGTTCTATAACATGTTTAGGAATTTACATTTTTCCCATTAATTTGATATTACTCTAAAATAAGCATACATACCCTCCACACATATACCAAAATTACAAAGTCTGAAAATGAGTGGTACGTTAATTCCAGAACCTGTTAAAGGATTCACATTCTAAAAGCACAGCTGCTTTCAGATAAAAAGAAATATAACATTAACGGTGCTCAGTTTGCCTTACAACTAAGGATTTAGTGCTAGCATCCACAAATGAGAGATACCATTCATCTTTTGTTTTTCTGGGACTGTGTTACTTAACTTAGCATAATGTCTTCTAGTTCCATCCATTTACCTGCAAAATTCATGATGTCATCTTTCTTTACTGCTGTACAGAAAGCCATTGTGTAGATGTACCACATTTTCTTTAATCCACTCGTTGGTTCAGGGGCACTCGGGTTGGTTCCAGCTCTTTGCTATTGTGAGGAGAGCTGCAATAAATATGGCAATGTATGTATCTCTGCAGTACGATGAGTCTTGTGGGTATATACCCAGGAGTGGGTATGTACTGGGTCAAGTGGTAGGCTCATTTTGAGTCTTTTAAGCATTATCCACACTGGTTTCCATAGTGGTTATACGAGTTTACGTTCCTACCAGGAGTGGATGAGTGTTTCCCTTTCCCCACAACCTCTTGAGCATTTGGTATATTTTGTTTTCTTGAGCCCAGCCACTCTTATTGGAGTGAGATGATATCTTAAAGTGGTTTTAATTTGCATTTCCTTGATTATTAGAGATGTTGAACACTTTTTTAAGATGTTTCTCAGCCACCTTTATTTCTTCACTGGCGAAGTCTCTGTTCAGCTCTTTACTCCATCTTTTGAGTAAGTCATTTGTTTTCTTCTTTGTTTTTTTGAGTAGTTTGTATATTCTAGAAGTTAATGCTCTGTCAGATGTATCAGTAGTGAAGGTTTCCTCCCACTCTGTAGGTTTTCTCTTCACTTCTCTGATTGTTTCTTTCGCTGTACATAAGCTTTTGAGTTTAATAAGTTTCCACTTGTCAATCATTGACCTTATTTCCTGTGCAGCTGCTGTCTGATTTAGAAAACCTTTTGCTACACTTATGTCTTGTAGGTTGCTGCCAACATTTTTTTTCTATCACCTTCAGAATTTCGGGTTTCACATTGAGGTCTTTGATCCATTTGGAGTTGATTTTTTTTCAAGGGTGAGAGGTAGGGCTTAATTTTATTCTTCTAAGTGGTGATCCAGTTTTGACAACACCATTTGCTAAAGATGCTGTCTTTTCTCCATTGAGTTTTCTTTGCCCCTTTCTCAAATATAAGGTGGCTGAAACTGTATGTGCTTAAGTTTGGATCTTCAATTTTTTCACATTGGTATATGTGTCTCTTTTTTTGTGTCAGTACCAGGCTGTTTTTATGACTATAGCCTTGTAATATGGTTTGAAATTTGGTATAGAAATCCCCTGTGTATTGCTCTTTTCACTCAGGGTTTCTTTGGCCATTCAGTGTCTTTGTTTTCCATATGAATTTAAGGATCTTTTTTTCCAATTCTGTGAAGAAACTCATGGGGGTATTAATTGTGCTTGCATTGAGTCTGTATATTAATTTGGGTAGAATGGACATTTTTACTATATTAATTTTTCCGATCCATGAGCATGTGAGGTCTTTCTATACTCTGATGTCTTCTTCAATCTCCTTCTTCAGAGGTTTAAAATTTTTTGTTGTAGAGATCTTTGGTGTCTTTGGTTAAGTTTGTTCCCAGGTATTTTATTGTTTTTAAGGCTATTTTGAGTAGGAAGGTCTCCTTATATTCCTTCTCCAGTTGCTTGTTGTTGGTGTAAAAAAAGGCTTCTGATTTTTCTAGGTTAATTTTGTATCCCACCACTTTACTGAAACTCTTAACGATTTCTAGAAGTTTTCTGGTGGAGTTTTTAGCATCCCTTAGGTAAACTATCATATCATCTGCAAAAAGGGATAGGTTAACTTCCTCTTTTCCAATCAGTACTCCTTTAATTTCCCTTTCTTGCCTTATTGCCCTGGCAAGTGTTTCAAGCACTACATTGAAGAGGATTGGTGATAGGGGACAGCCTTGCCATGTCCTGCCTTTAAGGGAAATGCTTCTAACTTTTCTCCATTTAGGATGATGTTGGCTGTGGGTTTGTTGTATGTATGTGGCTTTGATTATGTTGAGGAATGTTCCCTTCAATCCAGTTCCCTCTAGGACTTTAAACATGAACAGATGCTGGATTTTGTCCGAGGCTTTTTCTTTATCAATTGAGATAATCATGTGTTTTTTGTCTTTCAGTCCATTTATGTGTTTTATATTTATTGATTTATGTATGTTGAACCATCCTTGCATCTCTGGTATGAACCCAACTTGGTCATGATGGATTATCTTTTTTATGTGGGTCTGTATGTGGTTTGCAAGTATTTTTTTGAGAATTTTTCTATCTACATTCATTAATGACATGGGTCTATAGTTTTCTTTTTTGATTATACCTTTCCCTGATTTTCGTGTTAAGGTGATGCTGGCTTCATAGAAGGAATTTGGGAAATTTCCTTCTGTTTGTATCCTTTTGAACAGTTTGAGTAGTAATGGTTGTAAGTCCACTTTAAATGTTTTATAGAATTCTGTGGAATCATCTGAGTTTTTTTTAATTGGGAGGGTTTTTATTGCATTTTCAATTTCTTCATATCTTTTTTTTTTTTTTTTTGGTCTTTTCGAGACAGGGTCTCCCTGTAGTCCCAGCTGTCCTGGAACTCGCTCTGTAGACCAGGCTGGCCTTGATGGGTCTGTTTAAGCTGTCAATCTCTTCTTGGTTAAGCTTTGTTGATTTCTAAGATTTCAGATATTCTTCCATTTCTCTTGGGTTTTCAATTTTATTAGAGTATAGGTTTTGAAGTAGTCACATATGATTGCTGGATCTTTTGTTGTCTATTGTGATATTTCCCCTTTCATCATGAATTCTATTGATTTGGAGTTGCTCTTTCTTTTGGTTAACTGAACTATAGGTCTGTTTATCTTGTTTACCCTTTCAGAGAACCAACTTTTGGATCATTGATTCTTTGTATTATTTTCTTTTTTCTATTTCATTGATTTCTGCACTGATTTTTGTTATTTCTTCCTGTCTGATGGGTTTAGCATTCATTTGTTGTTGTCTCTCAAGTGTTTTAGGCTGCAGTGTTAAATTGGTTATTTGTGCTCTTTTTGTTTTTTTTTTTAATGTAGACACCCAGGGCTATAAACTTCCCTCTTAGGACTGTTTTTAAACTATCCCATTGGTTGTATTGTGTTTTACTGTCATTTTTGTTTGGTCCCAGGAATGCTTTTATTTATTTCTTCCTTGACCCATTCATTATTCAGGAGTGTATTGTTTAGTCACCATGTGTTCTTGTAGATAGTAGGGCTTATCCTGGTTTTGATATTGAGCTTTATTGCACTGTGGTCTGATATAATGCATGAAATTATTTCAATCCTTTATATTTGTTGAGGTTTTTTCTGTGTCCCAGTATGTGATCAATTTTGGAAAACGTTCTGTGAAGTGATGAGTAGAAAGTATATTCTTTGGTATTTGGGTGGAATATTCAGTAGATGTCTGTGAGGTCCATTTGGTGTATTGTATTGTTCAGTTCAGATGTCTCTCTGTTTATTCTTTCCCCAGTTGACCTATCCAAAGGGCTCAGTGAGGTATTAAAGTACCCCCCCAATTAGTGTGCTGGGATCAAGGTCTTTCAGGATTGTGTTCATAAAGCTCAGTGCTCTGGAGTTTGGTGCATATATATTTATGATTGCGTATTGTTCCTTTGATAAGGATGTAATGGCCCTTTTGTCTCTTCCTATCTGTATTACTTTGAAGTCTATTTTGTCCAATATTAAAATAGCAACTCCTGCTTGATTTTTGGTACCATGTGCATGGAATATTTTTCCATCCTTTCACTTTAAGTTGGTGCCTGTCCTTGAGCATGAGATGGGTTTCCTGTAGAGAGCATATAGATGGATTCTGTTTTCTAATACATTCTCCCAGTCTATGTCTTTTGATTGAAGAGTTTAGACCATTGATATTTAAGGTTATTATTGAAGATGTGTGCTGTTTCCTTTCACCTTATTTTCTGTTTGCATTCTTGGTCTAAGTTTGTATTTTTGCAGTTATACTTTTATTAATTTCTCTCTCTAGCTGCTTGGAGATAGTTGTTCCTTTCCTCTGTCTTTTGAATTGCTTCAATATTTTCTGAAGGGTTGGTTTTCTGAACATATATTTTTTCATCTTGTTTATGTCATGAAAGATTTTTCTTTCTCATTCAACTATCATCAACATTTTTTACTGGGTGTAGTAATCTGAGTTAGCATCTAAAATCATTTAGTACTGGGAATATGTCTGTCCATCTTCTTCTGGCTTTTATAGTTTTCACTAAAAAGTCAGCTGTAATTCTGATTGGTTTTCCTTTATATGTAACTTGTTTTTCTTTTGTGGCTGGCAGTATTTTTGTCTTTGTTTTGAGGTCTAACATTTTAACTATAATATGGCATGGGGAGTTTCTTTTGTGATCCTGTCTATTTGGTATTCTATGTGCTTCTTGTATTGGTATGGGTTTGTCTTTTTTCAATTTGGAGAAATTATCTTCTATTATTCTGTTAAAGACTTGATCAATTCTGTTGTCTTGAGATTCTTCTCCTTCTTCTATCCCTATGATGTGGAGGTTTGGTCTTTTCATAGTGTCCCACATTTCCTAATTGTTCCACTCTTGTGGATTTTTTTTTATTTTTCATTTTCTTTTCTTGAGCCTTCTGGTTCTTCCACTTTATCTTCCAGTGTTGATACTGTATTTTCTGCTTCATCCAATCTGTTACTGGGGCTTTCTTCCATCCTTTCCTATTGATTGGGTATTTGATTTCCTTTTTCACTTCATCCTGTGATTTCTTTAGTATTTCTACTTCCTTTTGAAGCTTGTCATTCTCTTCTTGTAGCTCCTTACTTCGCTGGTTGGTTCCTTTTCCAATTCAGCCTGAGATCTTTTCAGTGTTTTCACTTCTTTCCAGAGTTTGTCATTCTCTCTCCCTAGCTCCTTCCTGAATTTGTCATTCTTTCTCTCTCTCTCTGGTTCCTTCTTGAGTTTGTCATTCTTTCCCTCTAGTTCCTTCCTGAGTTTGTCATACTCTCTCTTTAGTTCTTTGATTTGTTCTTTATAATCCTTGATTTCTTTCAGTATGTCTATGATTGTTCTTCTAAGATCTGTGTCTTGGGTTACTTCCAGGTAAATCTCATTGTAGATATCTTCTATAGGACTGATAGAGTTTGGTTTTTTTTTTTTTTTTTAATTTTTTTTTTTTTGGTCTTTTTGAGACAGGGTCTCCCTGTAGCTTCGGCTGTTCTGGAACTCACTCTGTGGACACCACGCCCGGCTCCACAATGGGAATTCTTTATGGGTCATTGCCAAATCAAACGCCTGCTTCAAGTACTTCCCCTCCTTAAACTAATCAAGCAACTTGGAGAAAAAAATGAGTTAGGGAAAATTGGTGTGGGGTAAATTTTAGCTAAAAGAATTCTTTCTTGAAATGAGCTAGTATGTGGGTGCACCCAACAGAAGCCTTCATAAAACAAATGTAGACATTCCCAGTGTAATTTAAAAGGGTATAGTGCATGGTTGCTAATGAACAGTTGCATAGTATTTAATTTGGAAGCATCTATTGGGAAATCTTAAGTATCATGATTTTTTTTTTTAAGACAGGGTCTCCCTATAGCCCCAGCTCTCCTGGAACTGGGTATGTAGACCAGGCTGGCCTTGATCTTACATCCAATTGCCTCTGCCTCCAGAGTGCTGGGATTAAGAGCATGTACCACCATGCCCAGCTTCCATAATGAATTTTTTTTAATACATATTATTTTATATTGCATGTGTGTAAGTGCACCCATGTTGTGAAATCCCCAGAGGTCAGAAGAGAGTGTTGGATCCTGGAACTGGAGTCACAGTTATTAGCTACCATGAGGGTGCTGGGAATCGAACCCGGGTCCTCTGCAAGAGCAGCCAGTGCTCTTAACTACTGAGCCACCTCTCCAGCCCCAACCATGATGAATTTTTTTTTTAATTTTTTAAATTTTATTTATTTCTGTATGTGTATCAATGTACTGTCTGCATGCAGGTCTGTGCACCCATGTCGTGCAATGCCGCGGAGGTCAGAAGAGGGTCTGGGATTCCCCTGGAACTGGANTTCTGGAACTCACTCTGTAGACCAGGCTGGCCTTGAACTCACAAAGATCTGCCTGCCTCTGCCTCCCAAGTGCTAGGATTAAAGGCGTGAGCCACCACGCCCAGCTGGTGTTGATTTATTATGTGGTTTTTTTCCCATGTTGTTTTCTCGTTGTGTTTTTGGCATGTGAGTTTATTTTTTGTTTGTATTCTGATGCAAATATCAAATGTTTCTTTGCCAGGTTGAATGCTTGCTTTGCTCATTTCCTTCAGGTGCTTTCTTGGTCTTTTCCTTTTTTATGGAGGGCCAGCTGGTCTAGGTTTCAGGTTTTCACTTTTGGCTATATATTGGAAGGTCCAGATAACTCTTTCCTTTCTGTTCTGAAGGTTCCCCAGAAATTGGATAGGTCAGCTCACCACTGAGTGCTGCACTTCCCTCCATCCACTTCTTCTAGGTTGGCTGTGAAGTATAGTGTTCTGGGACTGTAGTTGTGGTAGGTTCATTGTCTCTTCTACTTCCTTGCACCTTGGAATCACTACCACTGCTCCCACTGGGACAAACCACATCTGGGGGGAGGGTTGGAGTTGCTCCCTTGGCCCACGTGCGGAGCCTGTGTTTCCACTGCTGGCAGGGTAACTCCACCCACACTGATGCTCATGCAGGAGGGGTGTTTGTCCTGGGTGATGAACCCAGGCCTCTGGGGCATGGCTTCCTGAGCAGCTTCCACTCACCTGTCCTCTGCTGCCTGGCTAACTCTGCTCACACCACTGCTCACCCTATGTTTATCTTATTAATCCATCAGAAAATACTGAGCCCTTGCTGAGGACCCAATAACATACTGATCAGAGTGTTAGCCAAATTGGCAACAGTCAGAAAAACCCAAACCTATGTCTGCCACTTTTCGGACCTAGGGATCAGTTTGAACATTCCAGTTGAGACACTCAAAGATTGTCAGACCCATGCATGCAACTTCTATAACCTGGACTTCGATTCGCCTCATGTGCATGGGATTGATGACATCTCTCCTTAACCTCTAGTCAACAGGAAGGTGATAAACCTGAAGCCATGGCTGCAGGCTAAGACCATACAAAGCCAGTCATCAATCTGTACAAGAGTCAAGGAGTACTCCACCAATTCTCCAGGATGGAGACTAACAAAATCTGGCCTTATGTTTACAAATTTCTCTCAAACAAGATCCAAAGAAGTGGATCCTGAGCCCAGCATTGGAAGAACCAGAAAGATGGCCATTATTCAATTGTGCACGTAGTAGTGGTGCTGTGCCCAAATCAGAAGCTAGCTGAGACAGTTTACAGCATCTTTTCTAGTTTCAATGGTGAAGTGATAAAGGAACGAGTGGATAGAAAGAATTCATGAGCTAATGTTAAACATGTCTGCTTTGCTTCAAATTGGTGTTTTTAACAGCCCCATGTACTATGAAGTGGTATCAAAGGGGTTGACAGGGAATTTTCAAAAGGAAATATTTCTTTCTACATATGTGTATCAAAATAATAGATTCCACAGAAATTATGTTAGCTGTATGTGTAATGACATCATATGTGTACCTTAAATCCATGATATTTTAATCAAATGTCCCAGTTAAATCTGCATTGTATAACTACTTAGTTCAAGAAACCCAAGTATGGGCCAGGCGTGGTGGCACACATCTTTAATCCCAGCACTCAGGATGCAGAGGCAGGTGGATCTCTGTGAGTCCAAGGCCAAACTGGTCTACATAGTGAGTTCCAGGAGCTAGAGAGAGACCCTGTCTCAAAAAGACACCCCCCTCCCATAAGCCAAGTATGGAGTTGGAGAAATGGCTCAGCAGTTAAGAGCACTGGCTGCTCTTGCAGAGGACCCAAGTTTGGTTCTCAGCATCCACATGGTGGCAAAGGACTGCAGCTCCAGGTCCTGTGAATCTGATACCCTCTTCTGGCTTCCACAGGTATTGCATGCATGGGTGCACCTATATACATGCAGGCACAACACACATGCACATTTTAATTTTTTTTAATTTTATTTATTTCTGTATGTGTATGAATGTACTGTCTGCATGCAGGTTTGTGCACCCGTGTCGTGCAATGCTGCGGAGGTCAGAAGAGGGTGTCGGATTCCCCTGGAACTGGAGTTCTCCTGGAGTTTCGGATGGTTCTTGGCTGCCATGTGGGTGCTGGGGATCAAACCCGGGTCCTCTGTAAGAGTGGTGGGTGCTCTTAACCGCTAGGCCATCTCTCCAGCCCAATAATTTTTTTTGATTAAAATAAAGAAACCTAAGTACCTTTGCAAAGTGTTCAGTTCACCTACAAACTAAAACTCGGACAAATGACCACATGAGGTAAATCAAATATTTCAAGCCCCCACTGCTCTTGTGTGGTCACTAACTGCCTGTCAGGAACAAAGTGCTCCAGTTGCTACCTAGGAACATACTGGAATTATGATGCCTAGATGCCCAGCCTAGGTTCCTGGACTGATTTTATTCTGCCCAGCAGCTCCTCACGGGTTGGATAATGTCTCACCTGGTGAAGTGTGACATCCAAACTTAAGAATATGCATTGCCAAGATTTGAATTTTCACAAATCTTTTTCCAAGTGGAAAGATAAAGTATAATACACAAAAACAGGTTTCAGCCTGAAGATTTCAAATAAAGAATGAAACATAGACTCACTTATTTTAGAAAGGAAGACCTTGTGACCTTATTGAGGCTAATTCTAAAGCTGGAAGCATACCAAATCCTCTGGCTCCCAGCCCTGTCTAGCTTTTATTTAAATGTAGTTAGTTGCTTCATTTTCTATTTAATTTCTACTAGTTTCTAGTTTAATCCAACAAGTGATAAGCTATTATAGCATTTCAATAATCAATATAAATTATCAATAAAAACTTTACCCATTACCCTCCAAACAATAAGCTTCAAATAGTGCCTATTATATAGCAAGCATAAATTTCATTGTGGCACAGTAGGTGACTGGCAACACCTGACACACATGAAATATTGAGTAGTTACTCCAGTGCAGCCACTCAATAAGCAATATTATGGTTCACAAAAAGTACTTGATTTGATCCAATGGTATTCATTATGAACAATGAAGATGCAGTTTTCTGTTTCAGGTGTGACTCCTTTAAGCCTTTACATGTCCTGTGTAATAGGAACTGTGACCCAGTGAGAATTCAATATGAGTGACTGATTCCAGATTATAGAAATACTATTTTCTCCTTCAATAGCCACAGGGGATCTGGTCTGAGGATGCTCTCTGGTAGATACTCAATTTGTCACATTATTTTTCTTACATTTATTTTTAGTATCTTACAAAGAGTTGAGTTTTATTATAGCTTTGTTCAAACATAGTTTCTGGTTTATTCCCATTTATCTTCAGCCTGTTCATCTCACCAAAGTTTGATCAGCTTGAATGAAGGGTCAAGGGAAGAACTGCTGCCTACAGCTCCTGTGATGTCTTTATTATTCAGAAATGTCTAAATTAAATCCAATTTCTTTAACTCAGGAAAATAACTCTACATTTTACAGATTCTTGATGTCCCTATGTGTAAACATGTACACAAAATCTAGTGTTTTGTTTTAAAGCCTTTATGCTAAGTGAAGTAACACAATCCCAGAAAAACAAATGACATATGGTATACCTCATTTGTGGATCCTAGCACCAAATCCCTCTTTGTAAGGCAAACTGCTTCAGATTTTTTAATCAGTGCAGACATTTTTTAAACTAAAGTCACTATGTAAGTATTCTGACTTGGTATGTGGCAGCTCTTTAATTAATTTGGCTATATTTCCACATTAATTCAGCTTCTTAGCTTAATTTTAAATTAATGGGCAACACAGCTACCCCATTTAGATCATTGGCATTGAAATTATGTATACATCCTCTCTCTACATAGCACTTTAGATAGCGTGGCTGTCCTTACTTACACAGCTACATAATCTCTATCCATAACTCTTACTAACTTCATTAACAAGTATAAAAATGCACACACATGTACGAACATTCTTTATGCAAACAAAGTAAGATCAAGAAGAAGGAAAGGCTTGTGCCTGTTCCTTTTATCCCAGTTTAGTTCTTAATCATTTAGAGTCCTGTTTTTCTCCCCTTACTATAATGATTGCCAGCTCTTTTTATATCTCTCATAAATATGTGAACTTTAAACAAGAGACACTACTGTCTGTCATATGGAGCACTTTCCCACCCTCTGTTCTAACTTTCACTAACAGATACCATGGTGAGGAGCTTCTGGGCAAAATAAGGGTCTTCTGGGCACTTAGAATGGGCATGTAGCCATCATATCATATCCACAACACTTGTAGGCAACATTTTACCCTCTTGACAGACAGTTGGTAACCACACAATAGCACTGAAGGTTTTGAATATTTACACATGGAGTAAATGATGCTTTTTGGCCTTTTTCCCACAACCATGTTCACCCACATTCCTGCCTGGTATTTGAAATTACCTTTCAGTTTTTAATAGAGAATACATCTACTCCACAGTTTTTAATAGAGAATACATCTACTCCAATGTTAATACACAACATTTGCCATGAATTATGTTATTATATGTCTTCATATTCTAAATAAAGCAATACAGATTCAATTCTTCACTTTATGGTAGTATAGAATATCTTCTAGTTTTGCACATCATTGTAACAGCGTCTTTTCATGGGAAAAAAAAAAAAAACAAGGGAAAACAAAAACATGCTTTGGCCTTGTCTTGTCTGCTGTCCCTAAGTACAGCCTGTGTAGAGATTAGTGCAAAGCATAAGGCTATATAGTCTCATGAGTTGCAATGGGGTGACTCATTATATTCATTTTCTCTCTTCAACTAGATTTCAATTAGTATGACAAAACAATACCAACTTGGGGAGGAAAGGGCTTATTCATCTTACATCTCCTGGGTCACAGTTCATCACTGAGGAAGCCCAAGGTAAAAACTCAGACCAGGAACCTGGAAGCAGGAGCTGAAGCAGAAGCCATGGAGGAACACTGCTTACTGGCTTGCTCCCCTGGCCCATGCTCAGCCTGCTTTCTTATATAATACAGAACAACCTGCCCAGAGATGGCACCACCTACAGTGGGCTTGACCCTTCCACATCACCCAACACTCAAGAAAATACCCCTCAGACATGGCCGCAGGCCAACCCAATGAAGGCAATTTCCCATTTTAGGCTCCGTCAACCCAGCACAATTGGAAAAATATTTTGAGAAGAACAAAAATGAAACATAGCATACTAAAATATCTGAAATGTTATAAAATGATTGATTTTAGTTTCTACTTTATGAGACTACAGAAAAAGTGAGCAAAGTAATCCCAAACTATAGAGCAGAAAGTAATACAGACATGAGAAATCAATGAAATTCCAGAAAATCAAGGAAAATTGAAAGGAGACACTGATTTTTTTTAATTTTAAAAATGTATTTACTTAGAAGCATTCAGAATGTCAGAAAAACAGCCCCAGTATTTTTTCTATTTTTCTTTTTTGGAATTACAGTGATATTCAGTTAACAGAACAATTATTTTCATATAGGCTATATCAGAGACTATTGGAGATTTTTAAAAAAAAACCTACTATTCCCATATATAACTAATATGTGCTATGTGCCAACAAGAACCTGCTTGAGGGGATGAAGAGTTGGCTTGGCAGTTAAGAGTACTGACTGCTCTTGCAGAGGATCCGGGTTCAATTCCCACCACCCACATAAGGCTAACATCAGTCTGTAACTCCAGTTCTAGGGGATCTGACACCATCTTCTGACCTCCAAAGGCATTGTGTGACACAGGTGCACTTACATACATTAAGTCAATACACGCATACACATAAAATAAAAATAATAAATAAAATATTTTAAAAGATCCTGCTATAAATTTCCATGACAATTTATAGCCCCCATACTGTTTTTTTTCCCACTCAGACTGTGCTCCCTCCCTGACTCTCCCAAAAGAAGAGCAGAACGATCATCAATGGCAAATAGCAGTTGCAAAAGAGCAACACTAAGAGCCGGCTTCACGCTCAGGAGGGAGCACTACGTCTCCTCCTCGTGGTTTCTGGTACTCTACACAGTCAGAGAAACTTCTCTAGTTACAAACTATAGAAATGATCCCTGAAAGTATAGTCTTTAGCCCCCATACTGTACCAGGCAATGTTAGTGGCCATTGAAAATACCACCAGGACAGGGCAATCTAAAAACTCTGTAGTTTACGAGCAAATATTATAGAGGTTTTAATTCTTTTTCTTTAAAAGGAGAGAGTTGTTTATAGGGAAGAAAAGAAAAACAGTTCACTATAGTCAACTTATCATAATCTTCATCCTTGCATCTTTGTCTTCTTCCTCTTCCTCCTCTTCCTTCTTTTTCTTGCTCCTTTCAGCTCTAATAACTCCCTTTCTAATACATCAGGTTTTCCTTACCTCTGTAGGACACAATATCCTTTCCCTAGTCTTCCTTCAACTCAGCAGCCTTCCTTCTCTAAGGCTGTTTGTCAGCAGCAGTGTTGTTCCACATGCCTCCTTACATCACCAATGGACAAGCTGGGATGTTCTCTTCTGATTTGTGGGTGATACTCAGACCAAAAGAAGAAAGCCAAAGGAGGACTGTTGGGCGCATTGTGATCCTTAGAAATTCTTTTTTGTTTCCCCTCTGGAGGAGATGTAGGTTCTCATTTCTCTTTCTTTTTTTTTTCTCATTTCTCTTTCATAACAAGCCTTGCCGGCCTTTGCCATGTCTTCAAACTGGTTTTTCTTTAGCAGATATGGTCTTCCACCTTCTACCCACTTCTTTAAAAATCTCTCAAGTGATGGAAGCATCCAGGTGCTTCTTCTCATGCTTCTCCTGGCAATGAATGTTTATGATGGCATTTTGCCTCTCAGCTTCTCAGGATCTCCTTTGCCTATGTTCAGTTGTTTCTCCTCAGTGAGACACAAAGTCACCAGTGCGTGTCCAGCTTTCACTTGCTCCAGGACTGTCTGTGCAGCTCAAAGTATTGGAAGGGTTGTGAGAGCCAGAGAGCCCAAGGCTGATACTTTGAACAAGCTGAAAATTTTCATTAACTTCTAGCTGGACAGATAAATAAAGAGAAAGTATACAAGCTAGCAATATATGGAATTAGAGAAGGGATATCTAAGACTTGAAAAGATAGTAAGGAAATGTCATGAACGACAGAAAGCCAGGAAATTAGCCATCTCAGATACATGCCTTGACAAATATAAGAATAAAATGGAATCAAAAAATAGAAAGTTGAGGGGGCTGGAGAGATAGATTAGTATTAAGAGCACCGAGTTCTTGCAGAGAGCCTGGGTTCAGTTCCTGGGACCCACATGGCAACTAACAAACTATCTGTGACTCCAGTGTCAGAGAAATCCAACAACTTTTTCTGACCTCCATGGGCATTGCATGAAATGGGTACACTTACACATATGCAGGCAATGCACTGACACACATAAAATAAAAATAATAAGACATTCTTTAAAAAAAATAGAAAGTTGAAATTATACCATGTCAATGTTTTAAATAACTGAATTTAAAATATTCTCACAAAGAAAACTTCATTACAGGCACTTAAATAGTAATGTTTTATCAAACATTTGAGGAAGAAATAAAATCAGTCTTACACAAATTACTTCCAAGAAAATAAGTAAATTTATTTTATGAGACCAATATTGCCTCAACTTTGACACTTAACAAAGAATATAACAAAAAAATTTAATGGAACTGTTGTCCTCATGAATTTAGATACAAGCATCTTTTTTTTTTCTTTTTCGAGACAGGGTCTCCCTGTAGCCCCAGCTGTCCTGGAACTTGCTCTGTAGACCAAGCTGGTCTTGAACTCACAAAGATCCACCTGCCTCTGCCTCCAGAGTGCTAGAATTAAAGGTGTGTGCCACCACACAAGCATCTTAAGAGCTGTAAAATTCACTGTATTAGTTTTTCAACAGTATGAAGAAATACTGAAAAAAAAAAAAACAAGAGAAGAATCTTCCTTAATTTATAGTTTCTGTACTTTTTGTCAATGGTTACCTTGCTCCACTGCTGTGAGCCCTTAAGGAGGCAGAACATTCTAGTAAGAGCTTATGAGAGAGTGGAGTACCTCACCTTATGATTCCCAAGAAGCAGAATGACAGAGGATGCCTTGATAAAGGGCTTCCTCCTTGTTCTTTTGTTCCATTCAGGCTCCCAGCCTACTAGAAGAAGACATTCCCATTCACAGTGGATCTTCATCCTCAGTTAATTGGCTGTGGAAATGTGCACATAGACACTCCTAGAGATGTGCATTAGTAATCTCCTAGGCATCCCTAAGTCCAATCAAATTGACAGTCAAGATTAGCTATCACAAATACCGTAACCAAATAATCACATAGTTTTTCCATGGTATACAAGATTCTCTTAACACTAGGTAACCAATTATAATTCATCATTTTGTTGAATAAAGGTGTATGAGAGAGAAAAAAGAGAGATAAAGAGACAGAGACAGTGACAAGAGAGAAAAACTTCATCTCATTGCATGCACAAAAAGTGTACTAAATACAAATATTCAGCAAACTAATAAAACTGCCTAATTATGATATAAAGTCACTGTACAAAAGCTCAAAGTCACATTGTATTAATGAATGATTGGTTGTTTTCTCTCTAAGATGGGAAAAAGACAAAGATCTCCTCTGACCATGCCTAGTCAACATTGTTCTTAGCATCAAAATTAGTGCTATTAAACAAGAAAGGAGAACAAAATGTATACTTATTATGAAATACAAAGTAAAACTATCACATTCACAGTGGACATGATTGTGTAAATAATCCTTTGTTTTTTTAATATTTTACTTATTCTTTTTTATTTTATGTATATGAGTATATTGCCTTCATCTGTGTAAATGCACCAGTATCGTGCAATATCTGAAGAGGTCAAAGCTCCCTGGAACTGGAGTCACAGATGGTTCTTAGCTACCATGTGAGTAGTGCTGTAGGAAGCTTTCTTTTTATGTCGAACAGGACCATGTGGCCCTGCTAAGGGGAAGAGGAACACAGTGCCGGCTTTGCAGACACTGTGGGGAACTGACCCCTCGGCACAGAGGCTGGCTATTTCCCGTAGCCTGACATGGGTGGTACTTCCAACTCAGGCTCTTAGCCTGGACCCACAAGACACATGTTCCACTCTTGGCCATGACTTCCCACCTGCCCAGAGACTACTGAACCCTGGACAGGAATTTCAGGCTGATGGCTGTAGGCCTATCTTCAGCCTATGTCCACTCACAAAACCAGCTACCCAGATTGGTGGTCCGTAAGAGGACCTCTTTCCAACCTACTGGCCACCCAAACAAAATGCAGGCCTACCTTGGCCTGTATGTATGCAATAATTAATAAAAATGACAGCCAGGAATTCCATGATCATGTTACTATGAAATTCAAATTTATTCCTTGTCACAGCCTGCTTTTATAAATTAAATGACCTCAGTTCCCAGAGCCGATCATAGCCCCCCCTCCAACTCCCAACTCCACACCACTGCACATCGTTGACCCACCCAGCATCACCCAGCTAGGCCACGTTGTTTACTCCTCCTTGGGGCAGGGTCAGACCCTCGGCCACGCAGTGCCCTGAGGGATGCTAGCTGAAAGCTAGCCTGCAATTCAAACTGGTTCTTCCCACATCTCCCCCTGTTTTTATTTTTTGAGAGGCAGACAAACCCATGGGAGAGGTTGACATCTATAAAGGAATCTGTTCTTAAATACATGATTGCTTAAACCTATCTTGAGTGCTGGGTGGAGGCAGGCCAGACCTCAGATTTTTATCTTTTACACTAAAACCAATTTGTGCTCAAAAAACTAACCATAAGGTAATAATAAGTAATAAGTAATGAATAGAAGCATCCTTCATGTAAAACCAATTTGCAAGCAACTATGCCCAAACTTATACAGCCCAAGGTCCCCATTGTCCAGCTGGAAGGGCTTGCATGTATAAGCATGTTGATCAAATAAGTGTCCAGTCTATATTGCTGTAGTTTCACAATTCACCCTAATCGCAGCCCTTACATTCTAGCACGCCCCCTCTTCTGCAGATTGTTCTCTCGTCTTTAGAAAAGGGGCACAAGTGGGTGAGAAATGAAATAGTCTACTTTCTCTGGAGATGTTATTTTGGACTCTGATCAGTTCAGGATGCTTCCTTCCATGGGTTGACAGTTTGTCCAGGAATAACCTTTTAATCCTACTAAAGAAACACAAGCAATTAGATATATAGGTATTTAAACAGTACTAATTATTATGGTAGGTTACTTTGGTATAGACACAGATGTTTGGATGGTATGCTAATCCATGAATTACATTTTTTCTGTAAAAGACGACTAGGTCTTACTGTGGCTTATAACATCTCCTAACTACTAGAGGATGTAAGCTTGTGACATCAGGCATGAATTATTCCTCCAAGGAGAGAGCTAATAGCCAATTAGATTTGGGATATACAGACATATGGCTGCCACCGCTGCACAGTATTTCCAGGCAGGTGAGGTTTAGCTGATGCTGATGGAGGAGTCTTGCTTGACTCAAGGAAACCAATATTTGTTTTATTGTTTTAGTGACCTTTGGTAATGCTCTCTGGCATTTCAGAGGCCAACTGTACACTTGTAAGTGAGGTCTCAAAACATCTTTCCCATGCTTACACCAGGTCTTCGACAGCAGGGCCTTACCGCCTCTCTTCTGGCAGGTATCCCAGTTTATAGGCAAAAAGCCTTTACCTTTTGGGGGCTTAGATCTCCTAGCCAACATCTCCTTGGCAGAATGATTCACTGTTGATATCAGAGCTCTCCTGTATTAATATATTTTGTTTAATTACACAGCTTATAAAGACTTTACTATTTGGCCTTGAATAGAGAATATCTTTTCATGGTTCTTATGTCTATCAGTCAATTAAAGAAAGTAGTTATACCTGCTTTATAAGATAGTAAACTTTTCCTGCCTGGAAACTTGTCTCCTAGGGCAGTTCTTCTGGGCCTTGCCATAGACGGGGTCTGTGCCTCTGTAAGTCTGCCTACTTTTTTGAAATTTTGAAAAAATAATCTCTCCTTTTTCCTGCATGTCCCTTTTCTAAGCCTGCTTTCTCTGATCCTCGGGCTGCCCAAACATCTTGTTTTTATTTCTTTACTTTTTCTCTAAAGCTTCCTTCTCCCCACCAAATGTCTAACCTCCATGAAAGCTCTAAACTAGCATGGCTTCATGACTTAACCCTTCTCCCCTCCACATTCCTCCCCAACACAACTGCCCAAATTACAAGCTTGCCTGTCCTGAAGATTTTTCTCTAAAATTTTAATAAAATTATTTTAAACCTTCCCTCTGAACCCATTCATAAATTCTTTTATGAATGAGACTAAGAACTCTCTAAGGGACATTCTTTCTCCCCTATATCAAAAAGATGGCATTGGAATGAGGCGCCTTCAGGCACCCACTCTTGGGCCTAGGGCCAGCACACCAGTTCCCAAGAGATTGAGCGTATATGGTGGACCATGTGAGGAACCTTATCATGCAAGATATATATTACCATGACCATAGGTGCTTCTACATTGATCTAAAAACTCTGAACGCAGGACTGGGCAAGTAAAAAAGAAAAAAATAAGCCAAGATGGTGAGAACACTGCTGCAGGCAACAGGAGAATTGGTAGCAGTGGCAACTCAGTGCAGGGGAACCATACTGGCTAATCAGTCATGGGATTTCCCATGTTGGGTGCAGCCAAGCCTTCCTAGTCTCCCACACCTGTGAACAGTGGGCCCCGAGGGTGCTGGGACAATGACCCCCCAGTCACTGAGTTTGAGTAACAGCAGCATGAGGCACAGCAGAAGGGGTTGCAACCTCTGCATGTTGGTGCCCTTCTGTAGTGGAGGGCTGGGCCTACTGCACAGCACATCCATGGTCATCCTGGCCAGCAGCATCATCCATTGGCTATGAATATCAGGCTGCAATCTGTGGCAGCAATTGGAACCTGAGAAGTCTACAGACTATAGGAAATAAGCTAGAGGACACTAGGTAAAGTTGTCCTGCAAAGCTATGAAATATCCCAATTGCCACTCAGAGAATCTTGGATTGGAGCCCTGTGAGTCAACTGCTACCTGATGTGAGGACCTGCCCTCTGCTTTTACCCACAGTAAAACCTTCCAGAGAATGCCTTGGTCCACAGTGGGGTGAGTACACTGAAGAAGCCCCGGAAACAGCCAAAGTGTAACCTGCATGTACTTAGGCTGGGAACAACTGACTTTGAAGAAAAATCCCAAGAATCTCTGATCTCTGATGAAAAGAGAAGTCTTTACTTAACAATACCCCCAATCTTGCTATATAGTCAAGAATGACCTTGAACTGATCCTTGCTGTGACTAAAGGTGTGCTCTGTTTTATGCATTGCTGGGGACCAAACTCAGGCCTTCTCGACAGATGTACAAGCACTCATCTAATGAGTCACATCCACGGCCCAGAACTGCTGGCTGTTACAGTGGCTCTGAGCCTAACTGTAAGCAGTATGTAGGAGAAACAGGAAACAAATGTGAAAACTCAATTTTAAGAAATCTGGTCTACAGAGTGATTTCCAGGACAGCTGGAGCAACAGTGAGACCCTGTCTTGAAAAGAGCAAAAAAAAATCTGGATGTACTTTGATCCAAAACTACACACAAATTAAGGGAGTGGGCACTTACTTTGGCCCATTAGTGTGTAAAAATTACAGATCACTGCATTCTAATGAGGCATGATGTGGCATCCAGTTCAGATGTGTTATGTACAATGGATGGAGGTTTTTCATTTGCTTACAAAGTCATGAAGTGCTGGGGAGTGGAAAGGTGAGGGTGGAGATGGGGGAAGGGGTCAGAACATAATAAGATCACATTTTATGAAGTTCCTGATTCAATTAAAAAACAATTTTCAAAAAAATTTTTTTTCATAAAGAATTCCATACATCAATGAATGGAAAAAATTACAAATACCAACATGAGTCAATATCAGCAATGTGAATGAATAAATATCAAAAACATTACATTACCAGAAGTGGTGACTCATGCCTTTAATACCAACACTCAGGAGGCAGAGGTGGGCAAATCTCCATGAGACTGAAGCCAGCCTAGTCTACATAATGAGATATATAGATATAGACAGATAATCCATATACTATATATGTATATATATATATGTATATATATATTGAATAAGGAATCATCATAGAATAAGATTATACTTATATGAAGCTCAATAGGTGCCTAGTCCAAGAGAGAAGGCACATCGAGTGGGAAAGACTACAAACTTTTTGGAGTTCTAGCCTAACCATGTGGGTTAAAAGAAAACTGGATGAGATTACATCAAATTACTTAACTCCTAAGAAACTGAAAGTTAGCCTACTACCTGACCCAGTCATACCACTCTTGGATATATACCCACAAGACTCATCCTATCACAGAGATACATGCAAGTCTATGTTTATTGCAGCTCTCTTCACAATAGTGAAGAGCTGGAAGCAACCCGAGTGTCCCTCAACTGATGAGAAAATATAGTACATCTACATAATGGAATTCTATGCAGTAGTAAAGAAAGATCATGAACTTTGCAGGTAAATGGATGGAACTCAAAGCCATTATGCTAAGTGAAGTAACACAGTTCTAGAAAAAACAAATGACAAATGGTAGCCCTCATTTGTGGATGCTAGCACCAAATCTCTAGTTGAAAGGCAAGCTGAGCAAAGTTAATTTTATGTTTCTTTTTATCTGAAAACAACTGTGCTCTTATAATGTGAATCCCTTAATGGACTCTAGAATTAACTTACCACTTATTTTCAGACTTTGTAATTGCACTATATGGATGGAGGGTCTGTATGCATATTTTAGAGTAATATAAAATTAAAGGGAAAAATGTGAACTCCTAAACATATTTTGGAGTTAACATGCAGTTTATTTTCAGAGGTCATAATTTTGGTATATATGTGACATATATATGTGCATATTTTGGAGCAATACAAATGGGAAGGAACAACAATGACAAAAGTACTGGGTCAAAGAACTGACTGAAACAGTTCACTTCTGCCTAAACAATAAGCCTCTGCAGAGAAAAAATTTAAAAAGACTGAGAAAAAGATGCAAGACATGTATGGCAAAATGCATGAACTAGGGTGGGATGGGGGACATGTAAAAGGGGATGTGTCTAAATTGAAATGAAATGATGTATGAAATATACAAAAAAATTTTATTAAAAAAAAAACAAATCTGCACAGCAAAATAAGCAACATACCTAAGAGAAGAGAGATGTTGGCAAACTATATCTCTTAACGAGGAAAGGAGTTGAGATCCAGAATATATTAGGCATTCGAAAGCCAGAATATCTGATAATAAAGTTAAATAATAATCTAACTGATTCAAAACTGAGGAAGAATCCTAAGCAGACATTTCTCAAGCAGACACACAAAAAAGTGCACATCACTACTGACCATGAGAGAAATGAAAATCAAAGATCAACTGAGATATCCCCTCACTCCATCAAAGCTAGTTCTTACCAAACAGACAAAAGCTTAAAAATGCTGGAAAGGGAGCTGGAGAGATGGCTCAGCAGTTAAGAGCATGGGCTGCTCTTGCACAGAACCTGGTTCAATTCCTAGAACCCACATGGTAGCTAACAACTCTCTGTAACTCCAGTTCCAGGGGATCCAACACCTTCTTCTGACCTCTATGGTCATTGCCAGACACAGGTACACTTACATATATGCAGGCAATACTCTCATATACAGTTAAGATTTTAGAAAAATAGAGTTAGATGTGCACCACACAGCACAAGACCAGCGTGTGCCCAGCACGTGGGGTGAGCAGACTTCACCTGCAGCCTACAGAACAACAACCTGCAAAAGTCCAGGTGAGGCCAGGCTGCCTGGGTACTTTGGGCACCCCTGAGCCCCATGGGGGCCTGGTATCGCCCGGGACCTTCCAACCTTCTGGTCTCAGTGTGTGACGTGGGTGGAGTTAGACGTGCACCACACAGCATGAGACCAGCGTGCACACAGCATATGGGGACAAGCAGACTTCACCCGTGTCCTGCAAAACAACAATCTGCAAAAGTCCAGGTGAGGCTTGCCTGCCTGGGTGCTTTGGGCACCCCTGTGCCCCGTGGAGGCCTGGTCCCAGCATGCAACATGGGCGGAGTTAGACACACACCACACAGCACAAGACCAGTGTGCACCCAGCACGTTGTGTGAGTTGGCCAATAGGGTAACAGCCCGCGGGCCAAAGTAGCAAACCCCCTCTAGCCTGGGGGAGCAGTGATGCAGAGGATCTAGCAGGTGCAGTATTAGTGATTATAGTCTTTGCAGCCAACATTGAGGCTCCAGAACCCCCAAAAAAATAAATAAACAAACAAATCCACATGCCAAAGACACACAAAAAAACACACATGGGAAACGCTCATACTAAATCCACACCAAACTGTACCAACCGTACAGAAGACTCCTACAATGAGGTCTCCCTGGAAGGAAACCAAGACACAGACTTTAGAAACACAATTGTGGAAATTAGAGAACTAAGGGAAGAGAATGAAAAACTCAAGAAGTACCAAGAGGGTGACAATGCCGAATGATTGAAAGAACTAAGGGGAGAGATTGAAAAACTCAAGAAGGACCTAGAGGGAGATAATGACAAACATTGGAAAGAACTAAAGGGAGAAAATGACAAACTCTGGAAAGAAGTGGAAATGCTGAAAAGATCCCAGGCCAAAATGAAAAAAGAAAATGACCAACGAACCAAGGAGGTACTAGATGAGAATGATAGGCTCCAGAAGGAAGTGGAAACACTAAAGAAATCACAGGATGAATTGAAAAAGGAAATTGAACATTCATCTAATCAACAGAAAAGGATGGAAAAAAGCCTCAGAAACAGAATGGAAGAAGCAGAAAAAAGAACATCAGACCTGCAGGATAACATGGACCAACTAGAATGCTCAAGTAAAGATTATGAAAAATTTAAAAAACACAAGAGTGGAACAACCAGGAAATGTTGGACACTATGAAAAGACCAAACCTATGCATCATTGGCATAGAGGAAGGAGAAGAATCCCAAGACAACATTATTGACCAGATCTTCAACAGGATAATAGAAGAAAATTTCCTCCAAACTGAAAAAAGACAAACCCATACAAATACAAGAAGCACATAGAACACCAAACAGAAAGGACCAGAAAAGAAATTCCCCACACCATATAATTGTTAGAACACTAGATGCTCAAAACAAAGACAAAATACTGAAAGCCACAGAGAGAAAAACAACAAGTTACATGTAAGGGGAAACCCATCAGAATTACAGCTGACTTCTCAGTGCAAACTATGAAAGCTAGAAAGAATGTGGACCAAAGTATTCTCAGTACTAAATGACTTTAGATGCCAACCCAGACTACTATACCTAGCAAAAATGTCAATTATAGTTGAAGGAGAAAGAAGAATCTTTCATGACATGAAAAAGATTAAAGAATACATGTCTAAGAAGCCAACACTTCAGAAAATCCTCGAAGCAATCCAAAGAATAGAGGAAAGAAGCAACTATCCATAAGCAATTAAAGAGAGAAAACAACAAAATCTTAACAGAGTAAATACAAACCTAAACTAAGAATGCAAACAAAAAATAAGGTAAAAGGAAGCAACACACATCTCTCAATAATAACCTTAAATACTAATGATCTAAACTCCCAATCAAAAGGCATAGACTGGGAGAACGGATTAGGAAACTGAACCCTTCTATATGCTGTCTACAAGAAATCCATCTCACCCTCAAAGACAGACACCACCTTAGAGTGAAAGGATGGAAAAAATATTCCGATCAAATGGTACCAAGAAACAAGCTGGAGAGGCTATTCTAATATCAGACAAAATAGATCTCAAAGTAAAATTAATCAGAATAAACAAAGAGGGCCATTACATCCTTGTCAAAGGAACAATGAACCATGAAGACTTCACAATCACAAATGCCTATGCACCAAACTCTGGTGCACCTAACTTTATAAACACAACTCCACAGGACCTCAAGACACATATTAATTCTAACAAACTAATAGTGGGAGACTTCAACACCCCACTGAGCCACTTGGATCAAAAGAACAAAAAATAGAGAGACATCAGAACTGTACAATACAGTACACCAAATGGACCTCACAGACCTATTCCACCCAAATACCAGAGAATATACTTTCTACTCAGCACCTCACAGAACATTCTCCAAAATCAACCACATACTAAGGCATAAAAGGAAACTCAAAAAATACAAAAGGATAGAAATTATTCCATGAATTCTATCAGACCACAGTGCGATAAAGCTCAATATGAACACCAGAATAAGTCCAACTAGATACAAGAAGACATGGAGACTAAACAACACAATCCTGAATAATGAATGGGTCAGGGAAGAAATAAAGAGTGAAATAAAAGTATTCATGGAACTGAACAAAAAAGAAAATACAACACAACAAAACATGTGGGATACTTTAAAAGCAGTCTTGAGAGGGAAATTTATAGCCCTCAGTGCCCACATAAAAAGAAAAACAGAAAGGGAACAAATAAATGATCTAACACTGCAGCTAAAAACACTTGAGAGACAACAACAAATGAACCCTAAACCCAAGAGACAGGAAGAAATAACAAAAATCAGAGCAGAAATCAATGAACTAGGAACAAAGAAAACAATCATAAAATCAATGAATCCAAAAGCTGGTTCTTTGAAAAAAAGTAAAGAAAATACACAGACCTCTAGTGCACTTAACGAGAGAGAGAGAGAGAGAGAGAGAGAGAGAGAGAGAGAGAGAGAGAGAGAGAGACAGACCCCAAATCAATAGTATTCATGATGAAAAGGGAAACATCACAACAGACAAAGAAAAGATCCAGATAATCATACAGGAATACTTCAAAAATCTATACTCCACTAAATTTGAAAACCTAACAGAAATGGTTGAATATCTGAAATCCTGGGAACCAACAAAGCTTAACCAAGAAGAGATTGACAGTTTAAACAGACCCATAATATTTGAGGAAATTGAAGATGTAATTAAAAACCTCCCAACTAAAAAAAGCCCTGGTCCATATGGTTTCATGACAGAACTCTGTAAAATATTTAAAGAGGTTCTACAACCATTGCTACTCAAACTGTTTAGAAGGGTACAAATAGAGGGAATTCTCCTAAACTCCTTCTATGAATCCAGCATCACTCTAATACCAAAACCAGGCAAAGATGCAAGCAAAAAGTAAAGCTATAGACCCATCTCACTAATGAACATAGATGCAAAAATTCTCAACGAAATACTTGCAAACCATATATAGACACACATCAAAAAGATCATTCATCGTGATCAAGCTGGATTCATACCAGAGATGCAGGGATGGTTCAACATATGTAAATCAATAAATATCATAAAACACATAAATGGACTTGTGGTGGTTTGAATGAGAGTGTCCCCCCATGGGTTTAATTTTTTTTATTAATTTTATTTATTTCTGTATGTGTATGAATGTACTGTCTGCATGCAGGTTTGTGCACTCGTGTCGTGCAATGCCGCGGAGGTCAGAAGCGGGTCTCGGATTCCCCTGGAACTGGAGTTCTCCTGGAATTGGCGTTTCAGACGGTTCTCAGCCGCCATGTGGGTGCTGGGGATCGAACCCAGGTCCTCTGTAAGAGCGGTCGGCGCTCTTAACCGCTAGGCCATCTCTCCAGCCCCCCCCCCCATGGGTTTTAAGTATTCAGACATTTTGTCTCCATTTGGAGGCACTATTCTTGGAGGTCTTAGAAGGTGTGGCCATGCTGGAGGAAGTACGTTATTGGGGGCAGGCTTAGTGAGTTTAACAAGCCTTGTGGTCTCCAGTCTCCAATCTCTCTGCTTCCTGTGCTCATTGCGAGATGTGACCCTTGGCTTGCTGCTCCAGCCCTGGCCAACATGCTTCCCGCCACAATGGACTCTGATTCCCTGGAACCATCAATTGTAAGCTCAAATAAACTCTTCCTTTTATAAGTTCCCTTGCTCATATGGTTTTAATCACAACAAACAAAGTGACTAATACAGTTATTTGGTACCAGAGAGTGGGCTGTTGGCTGTGAAGACCCTGACCATGTGGATGTTTGGAGAAATGTGGAAGAATTTGGAACTTTGGGCTAGAAAAGCTGTTGACTACTGTAAGCAGAGCTTAAGGGGCCATTCTAGTAGAAGCCTGGAAGAAAGCATTTCTGCAAAAAATGTAGTTCCAGAGGAAAATAAAGACTTGGGCAGCAACTGGGATATTTTGATAAAGAGTCTGTCAGCCGTTTGCCCATAGCCCAAATGCTTGCCCGATGCTACAGTGAAAAGCAATGGACTAATGTCTTTGGCAGAGGATATTGCAAGTCAGCCTAATGTAGAAATGGTGGTGTGGCTATTGATGGTGAATATTGTTCAGATCTACAGTGAAGAAGAGCAGATGGGGCAGAAAGAAATGCAGAATGTACAGTTTGGATCTGAAAACTGCACTAGGAAGATTAAAGGTGGGGCCAAGGCATGTGAAGGAGAGGTTCCTTTTGATAAGGAGACTAATGTGATTAAGGAGAGGCTTCCAGATTTACAAGTAAACAACAGAATCAGTCCTTCAGGGCGACCCACCCAGCTAAGCCTCCAATTTTTGAAAGGAAAATACTGAAAGCATTTTCTACTCCAAGTCCAGGGCAGAGAAAATTTGCAAATGTGGTTAAAGCAGGAGAGAGTCCATCCTGAACTTGCAGCCAAACTTGGCAGTTTCATTCACGTGGTGCTGGCTTTAGAGGTATGAAGTTTGCAAGAGTGAAGGGGTCATCAGTTCTTCCTCCACGATTTCAGAGGGGCACAGAGGCCAGGCAGAGTTCAGCAGGGGTGTCCCTGAATAAAGAAGGCCCTGATAGGCTATTGTGTGAAGCTGTGAATGTGAAGCCTTGTTGGCAGCGGAGACCCCAAGAAGACATTCAAGATGCCAGAGCTGTGAAATATTTGCCAAGGAGAGTTGCATACAGGGAGTGGTACCAGCCTAAGAAAGAGACGTATGTTGCAAGCAAAGCTGGAAGAGCTGAGCATCTAAGCCCTTTGGAAGTCAAGTCCCAGAAGTCCACATGGAGCTAACTGGACTGGTGTTTGCCCTGCTGATTTTTGGTCTTATTTTCGTCCACTTTTTCCTCACTATGCGCACATGGAGCTACTGGACTTGATGTTTGCCCTGCTGGTTTTTGGTCTTGTTTTGGTCCAGTTTTTCCTCACTATGCCTCTATTCCTCCCTTTTGGAATGGCAATGTGTATTCAGTTCCACTGTATGTTGGGAGTATGTAATTTGCGTTTTGATTTTACAGGAGCTTACAGTTAAGAGATTGGCCTGTGTCACAGAAGAGATTTTGGACAATAGACTTTTGAATAGAATTGAGACTGGTAAAGACTATGGGGACTTTTAAGGTTGGACTAAATGCATTTTGCATTTTATATGGCCTATGGGGGCCAGGGAGTGGAATGTGGTGGTTTGAATGAGAGTGTCCCCCCATAGGTTTTACGTATCCAGACATTTTACCTCCAGTTGGTGGCACTGTTCTTGGAGGTCTTAGAAGGTGTGGCCATGCTGGAGGAAGTATGTTATTGGGGGCAGGCTTAGTGAGTTTAACAAGCCTTGTGGTCTCCAGTCTCCAATATCTCTGCTTCCTGTGCTCATTGCGAGATGTGACCCTCGGCTTGCTGCTCCAGCCCTGGCCACCATGCTTCCTGCCACAATGGACTCTGATTCCCTGGAACCGTCAATTGTAAGCTCAAATAAACTCTTCATTTTATAAGTTCCCTTGCTCATAGTGGTTTTATCACAGCAACAGAAAAGAGACTAATACAGGACTGAAAGACAAAAACCACATGATCATCTCAATTGATGCAGAAAAAGCCTTTGACAAGATCCAGCATCCTTTCATGTTTAAAGTCCTAGAGGGAATAGAACTGAAAGGAACATCCCTCAACATGATCAAAGCCATATATAGCAAACCACTGCCAACATCATCCTAAATGGAGAAAAATTGGAACCATTTCCCTTAAAGGTGGGAACCTGGCAAGGCTTCCCCTATCACCACACCTCCTCAACATAGTGCTTGAAACACTTGCTAGGGCAATAAGACAAGAGAAGTAAATTAAAGAAGTACTAATTGGAAAAGAAGAAGTTAAGCCATCCCTTTTTGCAGATGTATGAGTTTACCTAATGGACGCTAAAAACTACACCAGAAAACTTCTAGAAACGAGTAAGAGTTTTAGTAAAGTGTTGGGGCACAAAATTAACCTAGAAAAATCAGTAGCCTTTCTTTACACCAACAATAAACAAGTAGAGAAGGAATATAAGAAGACCTTCCCACTCACAATAGCCTCAAATATAAGATACCTGAGAACAAACCTAACCAAAGATACCAAAGACCTCTACAACAAAAAATTTTAAACCCCTGAAGAAGGAGATTGAAAATGACATCAAAAGATGGAAAGACCTCCCATGCTCATGGACTGGGAAAATAAATATAGTAAAAATGTCCATTTTACCCAAATTGATATACAGATTCAATGCAATCCCAATCAAAATCCCTATGAGCTTCTTCATAGACTTGAAAAAAAATCCTTAAATTCATATGGAAAATGAAAAGATCCCAAATACCTAAATCAACCCTGAGTGAAAAATACAATGCAGGGGGTATTGCCCTACCATACTTCAAACTATATTACAGGGCCATAGTCATAAAGACAGCCTGGTACTGCCACAAAAACAGGCTTGTTGACCAATGGAACAAAATTGAAGATCCAAACTTGAGCTCATACAATTTCAGCCACCTCATATTTGACAAAGGGCCAAAAAACCCTCAGTGGTGGAAGGAAGGATAGCATCTTCAGCAAATGGTACTGGCAAATTGGATCATCATCTGTAGAAGAACAAAATTAAACCCATACCTCTCACCCTGTACAAAAATCAACTCCAAGTGGATCAGAGATCTCAACGTGAAGCCTGAAACCCTGAAGGTGATAGACAAAAACGTTGGCAACAACCTATAAGAAATAGGTGTAGGAAAAGACTTTCTAAACCAGACAGCAGCTGCACAGCAAGTAAGGTCAACAGTTGACAAATGGGACCTGATAAAACTCAAAATCTTCTGTACAGCAAAAGAAACAACCAATGAGGTGAAGAGGAAGCCCACAGAGTGGGAGGAAATCTTTACCAGTGATACATCTGACAGAGCATTAACGTCAAGAATATATAAACTACTCAAAAAACAAAAAAAAAGACAAGTGACCTACTCAAAAGATGGAGTAAAGAGCTGAATAGAGTCTTCACCAGTGAGAAATAAAAGATGGCTGAGAAAAATCATAAAAAGTGTTCAACATCATTAATAATTAAGAAAATGCAAATTAGAACTACTCTCAGATATCATCTCAATCCAATACGGCTAGCTAAAATCAAGAAAAAAAAAGACAACAGATGCTGGAGAAGTTGTGGGGAAAGGGGAACACTCATTCACTGCGGGTGGGAATGTAAACTTGTACAACCACTATGGAAAGCAGTGTGGAGAACACTTACAAGACTCGGAATAGAGGCTGGAGAGATGGCCTAGCGGTTAAGAGCACCGACCGCTCTTACAGAGAACCCAGGTTCGATCCCCAGCACCCACATGGCGGCCGAGAACCATCTGAAACTCCAATTCCAGGAGAACTCCAGTTCCAAGGGAATCCGACACCCTCTTCTGACTTCCGCGGCATTGCACGACACGGGTGCACAGACTTGGATGCAGACAGTACATTCATACACATACAGAAATAAATAAAAATAAAAATTTTTTTTAAAAAATTTTTTAAAGACTCGGAATAAGCCTACCACCTGACCCAGTCATACCACTCCTGGGTATACCTCCCAAAGACTCATCCTACTGCAAAGATACATGCACATCCATGATTATTGCAGCTCTTTTCACAATAGCGAAGAGCTGGATCCAACCCAAATGCCCCTCAACAGATGAGTGGATGACAAAAATATGGTACATCTACACAATGGAGTACTATTCAGCACTAAAGAAAGATGGCATTATGAACTTTGCAGGTAAATGGATGGATCTCAAAGCCATTATGCCGAGTGAAGTAACACAGTCCCAGAAAGACAAATGGAGAATGGTTTCCCTCATTTGTGGATGCTAATACCAAATCTCCCAGATGAAAGGCAAGCTGAATAACAATATTGTTGTATTTCTGTTTATCTGAAAGCAACTATGTTGTTATAATGTGAATCTTTCAACAGGCTCTAGAATCCACCTACCAATTATTTTCAGACTCTAATTGTTGTATATGGGTGGAGAGTATGTATCCATATTTTAGAGTAATATAAAATTAATGGAGGAAAATGTGAATTCCTAAGCATAAAAAAAGACTGAGAGAAAGACGAAGGACAGTTATAGCAGAATGCATGATCTGGGGTGGAGTGGGGGGAAGGGAAAGGGGAATATGCCTGAACTGAATTGAAAAATGATGTATGAAATACACAAAACATAAATAAAAAAAAGAAAAAGAAAAAGAATTATCTAATAATCAGAAAATCCTCTTTATAAAGGTAGTTTAAAAAGAATAAAAATTTTCAATAAAAAAATTTACAAAAAAGGAAAAGAAGGATTTTAAAAATAAATACAGTTTTTAAAAATGGTGGCAAGGATATGAGAGGAAAGATATGGAGACACACTCCATGTAAACTAGCACAGTCATTGCAGGAAAGTGTATAGAGACTCCTTAAAAAGTTAAAATAGAACTACCACATGACCTAGCCATTCTGTTACTGAGTATATATCCAAAGGAGATGAAATCAGTATGCTGAGGAGACACTGCTTCATAATAGCTAAAGAAACAGCCTAAATATCCATCGACTTATGAATGGACAGAGAAAGATGCATGATGCATGCATAATAGAAGGAGGAAGTCTTGTCATTTTCAAAAACATGCATAAAACTGGAGATCACTGTGTTCATTGAATTGAGCCAGAGAGATGAACACCACATGATCTCACACTTATGTGGACTCTAGAAGTTAATCTCATGGAAGTTGGGATAGAATAGTGCCATCTAGAGGCGGGTAGAGGAAGTGGAGAGGCAGGGATGAGGAAAGATTAGTACTAAATCATATTAGATAGGAAGCAAAGCTTCTAATGTGATATTGCTCAGTAGGATGACAGTAGGTAATATATACTGTATATTTTTAAAATCCAGGAGAAATCTTGTGGGATATTTTTGCAATAAAGAAATGGTAAATATTTTAGAACTTAGAACGTTTTCCAGAGTACTGAACACCAGAAAGTAGAGACAAGAGTGAAATTTTTAATTTGTACTTTATTCAGAGAGCATCAGTCTGAGGAGGGAGTGTGTTCACACCCTAACGAGATAAAGAAAGCATGCCTTACATCTCATCTCCAGATGGCAGGTTATTTAGGAAGGGAAACAAGGCACTTGGGATCTTGGACTTGCACTTCTGGTCAGGTTGTCAGCCTCATATCTGAGACCTGTGGTACCTATGGTTTTTGTCTATCATCCCCTGTACTCTTCTCTCATTCTCTGTATATCTAAGCTCAGGCACATCTGTAAACACCATGTCTAGTTAGTGTCTGTTAGTATCAAGCTCTTACTCCTCCTGGGCCATCTGGGCTGGAGAGAACTCTAAAGCAGCAAGCTTAAACAGTGTGTACAGGCCAAGCTATTAATAGTAGATCCATGCAGATTCATTTGTACAGTAAAAAATACAAAGTGCTACTATCACATGGAATGTAAAAGTGTTCCTATCTATTCCCCTTTCCTATCACTAAATATGTGAGCAAACATAATACAAATACATAGTCTGCAGTGCTAAATCTGTTTTCTTATTTAGCCATCTAAATACTTAATCAAATGAGCCACATTATCTCTCAAAATCAAATGTGGTTTTAAAAGAGATTAAGTATCTAAGAAAGCTGAATTAAAATGTTAATAGCAATAAATTAAAAGTTAGTGATGGGTAAGATCACTTTCCATTTGGCTTCTGCACCATTTATAGATGCTTCCATTGCTCTGAATAATTCATACAATAGTAGAAACCAACATAAACATTATCTCTAAATGACACAGGAATGAGTAATCCAAAGATAAAGTTGTTCAAAATCATTTTGCAACAATTACAATGGGCAAATTTTTCATCTAATAAGGTAGTCTAAGAATAGGATTTGGGTATTTCTATCTAATTATATATTTTGGATGGGATTCAAAAGATAATTTGAATTCAAAAATTATTTTTTATTCTCTTAGTCATGAAATACTTGGAGGTAAAAAATTTTTTATATAAAACTGTAATACCATTTGTATTGTTTTCCACAGTCTCAAAGTGATTGGTATTTTTACTATCAAAATGATTTAATTCTCACTTATTCCATTATTGATTTGGGTTACTATTAGACTCTTATAAACTATGTTTAAAAATGACCACAAGAGTGAAAGAATAATCAGGGGCATTGAAGCTAAACTTGGCAGGGTGAAAATCCTGATTCTGCCACTGTGATCCACAACAAAGAATCAAAGTTGTAGGCTCTTCTGTGCCTATAAAATAGAGATAGTGACACTGTGCACATAATGATGAATACAAGTGGTCCCCAGGTTGGTGATTCAACTTAGTATTCTTTCAGTTTTCCAATGGTGGGAGAGCATTTCCATAGAGATATTCTGGGTTGTTTGTTCATTTTCAGTACAATCAATACTTGTAGGTTTGGTATATATGGTTTTGTGCAAATATAGGATAAAGAAAGTGTTCTGATCACATTTACAATCTGCTAGACTAAGCTGTGATATAAGTTGTATTTTCAATGTATTTTTTACTCATAGTTTATTGGGCTATAACTACATAAATTGAGGAATATCTACATAGGTTAAAAAGCAAAAAGAAATCTTGTGCCTAGTTCCAAATAGTAGGCAGGTCTACATTACTTATTTGTCTATGTTAACCCTAAACTATGACATGACTATTTCAACATTATAGCTATACCTAAAATAAAAAAGCATGACCAGTAAATTTAGTTTTTTAAAAGTGGGCTCAAACTCAGAGGTCATTCATTCCCCCCACATGTCTATTGGAACATCTGGAACTCTGAGAATGAGACTGCAGAGTGTATATCCTTGGATAGGACTCCTATATTAAACCTCACCCATCCATGGTCCAGGGACAATTTCAGAAGCAGGGGATTGTAAGAGCCAGGGTTGGCTCATGAACAGAAGGAAACAGAGGCTTTCAGGCCACTGGAAGCTTGCTCCTGTGAACTTGTGGCAACGATGACATCAAACAGAGGAGACCCATGCCAATACAACCAGACAAGGAAGAGAGGTATGAGGGCAATGGATGGCAGGTCGGCCCTAGCCTGAGAACTGTTGGAAACTGATTACTGCTGGTGAAGGAGAGTAGACCTTCCTTAAGATCTCTAGATAGGCTGATATTGCACTGAAGGACATCTGGTTAAAATGCTTGACTAAATGTGACTTAGCATGTACAGCAAAATGCATGAGGCTAGGTGGCGGGGATGGGGGGAAGGCATGGACAAGAGAGGAGATCTATATTTGATTAATACCCATTGTATAAAATGCACAAAATGCCAATAAAAAATATTTTTTAGCTGAACATGGTGGCACATGCTTTTAATCCCAGCTCTTGGGAAGCAGAAGCAGGCAGATCTCTGTGAGTACAAGGCCAACCAGGTCTACATAATATAACATATAATATATATGTATATATATATATATATATATATATGTGTGTGTGTGTGTGTGTGTGTGTGTGTGTGTGTGATATGTATTAAGTCATTTCTACACTAGGAAATTATAAGGAATCTAAAATTTTTTCTGGCTGCATAGAAAAGAGTTTCACTGAACAATTGTGTTGATAGGTCTTAGAGAGCCTATCCTAGAGAAACAGGCAGAGTGGGTATAAAAAGAGAAAAGGGTGAATATATACTTCATAAAATCAGACGTTTAGTTGCTGGGTATGTTGGCACATTCCTTTAATGCCAGCACTCAGGAGACAGAGGCAGGTACATGTCTGTGAGATCAAGGCCAGCCTGGTCAATCTAGTGAGCTCCAGGCCATCTGGCACTGTAGAGAGACCCTGTCTCAAAAATACCCCCAAAACTTAATGTTTAAGATTCCTTTTTAACTTTGAGTTAGCATACAAAACAATGGGCTTCTTTATGACATACACGCGGGCATGGCTGGACTCCTGTTACCTCCTGCTGCCTTTCACATCCTCCCTCCACCCACAGAGCACCCGCTTTCTGGTTGCATAAACACGTTTGTGTGTTATGTAATCTAGATTCCGCATGTGGAATAGAATGTGATATTTCAGCTTCCCTCTCCATATCCTCTCTTATTCTCCTCTTTCCCTCCCCTTACAGTCCCCCTGCTATTTTCATAGACACACACACACACACACACACACACACACACATATATATGTATATATATATATATGTGATACACATATAAATAGATATGTTGATTCCACCTATGGGAGAAAACATACATTTAACTTTCTGAGACCAGACTATTTCATTTCCATCATCACGTCCACTTCTACTCATTTTCCTGCAAATAGCATAATTTCACTCTTCTTTTTGTCTAAATAAGGTGTGTGTGTGTGTGTGTGTGTGTGTGTGCATGTGTGTATCACATTTTCCTTAACCATTTGTCTGTTGATGGAGATTAGGGCTGGTTCCATATTTTGGCTATTATGAATAATGAAGCAATAAATAAAATCTGCAAGTATCTCTGAAGTATTATTTCTTAGATTCCTGTAATTAGATGAGAGAAAGACAGAGACAGAGACAGGGAGATTCAGAAGTGGTAGACTTGGGTCAAATGGAAATGGTAGTTTAATTTTCAGATTTTGGGAGGACTACCACACTGATTTCTAAAGTTACTGTACCAATTCACATTCCCACCATCACATCCTAACCAACACTTGTTGTCACTTGTTCTCTTGATAATAGTGATTCTAACTGGAATGAGATGGAATCTCATTAAAGGTAGTTTTAATTTCCATTTTTGTAATGGCTAAAAATTTTGAACATTTTTTCAATATTTTTTGGTCATTTGTATTTCTTCTATTCATACCCTATCAGGTGTATAGTTACCTCCCATTCTCTAAACTATCTTTTCCTCTACTGATTGTTTCTTTTATGATACAGAGGCTTTTTAATTTTAATGCAATCCCATTTGGCAATTCTTGGGATTATGTCCTATGTTATTGGAGTCCTTTTCAGAAAGTCCCAGTTTATGTTTATAATTTGAAATGTTTCCTCCTATGTCTTACTTTGTCAGTTTCCAAGTTTTAAGATCATATATTAAGGTCTTTGATCCCTTTTTTAGTTAAATTTTGTACAGGATGAGGAATTCAAAGTTTCACTGTTTACATAACGATATCCAGTTTTCCCAACATCATTAGTATTGCCTTCAGTGTATTTTTTGGCACTTACACACATGCAAACATAAAACATACACATAAAATAATTTTTAATATTTTTTCCTGGGATAAAAAAATTTTTTTTCAATGTACTGTCTACATGTAGGTTTGTGCACCCGTGTCGTGCAGTGCTGCAGAGGTCAGAAAAGGGTGTCAGATTCCCCTAGAACTGGAGTTAAAGACGGTTCTCAGCCGCCATGTGGGTGCTGGGAATCGAACCTGGGTCCTTTGCAAGAGCAGTCAGCGCTCTTAACCGCTAGGCCATCTCTCCAGCCACTGAAAAAATATTTAATAAAACCAAGGTCAAGACAAAGGGAGCCAGGTCCGGGGCACCTGGAGTCAGTCTGATCTCAAGACAGACGCACTATGTCTCCAGGGCATCTCAGAGTGGTTCTGGATAATGCCAAACCACAAAGCCAGCAGAACCCCACAGGTACAGGCTGGAGAAGTCCCATACCAGGGGACTTCACAGGTCAAGGGATCCCACAGCAGGGAAGCCCAGATCAAGGAAGCATTGGCTGTGCAAGCCAGGCCTCACTCTTGCAGGAACTTGTGCTTGACTGTAGTACGTTCTGAGCAGAGGTGGACAAAGAGGGTGCCAGCGGCAGTGCGGGCCCGCAGCTCCTGCAGCTCATAGTAATGGGACCACTCATTGTTGTCGCACTTCTGCATCAGGTGCTCCTCCTCCAGGCGTGACAGCAACACAGCCTGCTCCACAGTTAGGCACAGGTCAATCAGGCCCAAGGTCAGCACCATGGACTTGAGCTGGACTACTACAAACTCAGTCGCTTGCAGAGTCCACATATTGTAAGAGGCCAGATGGCTGGTGATCACCTCCCGGGTTTGAGTGAGGATGCTGGGTCCCATTATGCTGCTGGAGGAGCCAATCTCACCCCATATCTTTTCTCAGCCCATTCTATGACTGGATCCCATTCGTTCTTTTGAAGTTCCGCTAATGTCTCTGGCTCTTCCACCCTATAGAAACTTCACAGCTGCCCGGATCAGCTGATCCTCGTTTCACTGGGTCGGATTGTCCAAGGAGGAGTTGCACAACGTGGTCACGTGCATAGTGTAGAACTTGATGGTATCCTGCTGGGAATCCCACTCAGTGGCCACTGTGATGGCCAGGGCGTCACTGGGGACAGAAAAAAGCTTGGCTTGGGGAGGTTTCAGCTTCCTAAGGTCCAGGTTTATCTCACAGCCACCTTCACCCTGTGAGATGCTGACATTCTGACAAAACCTCTTCCTTTCTGTCGGGGGGACATAGGCCCGGGCCGGGGACTGGAGGACTGGCCCCGGCCACATTGACAAGGTGGGGTCAACTGGAGGCCGATTCAGGAGAAGGGGCCCCGGCCTCTCAGCTGGAGGTAGATCCGCCACATCACGAAGCAGGCCTGAATGAATGCGTGAATGAAACTAGTGGTCAGGGAAAGGGCGAAGGGATTCCCAAGTCGCACACTGTGGCTGTACGGAAACCTCTCACCACTGCTCTGAGTCCTTAGCCTACCCTGGACGCCGCCATGTTATACCTGACACCTGTCATAAAATAATTTTTAAAAAGACCTCCTTCAATAACAAATTCTCTAAGTTTTTATTTCAAAGCATTTGATCCCTACAGAATCACCTGGTCTCCACAGAAGGAAATCATCATAAAACTGTCTAGTTGTCTTTCAATTATCACATGGATATAGTCATCAATTATGCAATCCTATCCCGACTGCCACACCATCTTGAGAGAAGTCAAACCCGAGGTGTTCATCCAAGTGCTCAGCTAAATGAAAAATGATAAATTCCTTTGGTCTTCTTAAATTTGCTCATATATATGTTAATATGTTTTAAAACTTTATTTTCAATACTGCTTGAACACAAAAATCTGTTCACACTGTTTTCATGCTGTTTAAATTCAAGTCAATTGTCCTGCTTATATATCTAAAACTTTATCTCATTTTGCCAATTTTGGAAGCTCATGTCTCTCATGACATTCCCTATAGTATCCCAAGTATTAGCCATAATTATACCAACTCATTTATTATTCTAAAAGTTCATATATACACAAAAAGGAGGAATTAAGGATTAACTGCTCAGGAACAAATTATACTTTAAATCTTTTAAAAACAACTTATACTTTAATTTTTTTAATTTTTCCTCTCAACTTCACCCCCTAGCATCTACTGGAAAAACATCTTTTTTTAAAAAAAAAAGTTCTTATCAAAACCCACGCTTTTATATAAACTAAGTTAAGGGCCAACTAATGGCTCTCATTAATTGGAGCTGAGGCTTCATATCTGACTGTTTCCTACAGTCCTCTGTGGATCGCAGCATAATAAGTAAAGCCATACTAGAAAACTACAACCTGACAAGAAAGCTTGTCCTCCACATGAGTAACTATCATGTTCCCTGTGCCTTCTCCTCCTCCAATTCTGCTTTGCCTATCCCACATACTGGTGCCCTAGGCCAATCCTCCAGCACAATGCACAAGACTAGCCCATCACCCAAAACTCCCCTGATGGACACACTTCTTTATTTATAACACAAAGAAACAGAACTGTAGGAATTACTTTTATAAAATTTACTAGACTATTGACTTTTTTGTTTATTTTTAAGGGATTCTACATTATAATGACACAGTTGTTTGCAGATAACATTGATGTTACTCAGTATGTCATACAATTAGGTAATTGGTACATTTTGCAAGTATCTATGTCCAAATTTTGAACAACCCAAGGTTCCCATAGTCCAGTTGGAGAAGCTTGTATGCACAGGCATGTTGATCAGTTAGGAGTCCAGACTATATTCCTGTAGTCTCATGATTCACCCCTATCTCTCCACAGCCCTTACAATCTACCATGCCTCCTCTTCCGCAGTTTGTTCCCTGGGCTTTGGGAAAGGGGCACAAGTGGGTGAGAAGAAAACAGTCTAATTTCTTTGGAGTTGTCATTTTGGACTCCAGTCTGTTCGGGTTGTTTCCCCTTCATGAGTTGACAGCTTTTCCAGTAGTACCCTTTTTAGTCATACTAAAAAACAAAGCTATGGATTACAGGCATTTAAGCAGTACATTATTGTGTCAAGCTAAGCTTGAGCATAAACACAAATGCTTGATGGTATGCTAATCTGCAAACTGTGGTTTCTTCTATAAAGGGTGACAAGTTCTTATTCTTCTATTGTGGCTTATAACATTCCACCATAGAGGATCTAAGCTTGTGGGATCCCTGTGAGTTATTCCTCCAAGGAGAGGCTAATAGCCAAACAGATTTGGGATATATATAGACACTTGGCTGCCACTATTGCACAGTATCCTCCAGCTGTTGAGGTGTAGCTGATATTGAGGAGGAGTCTTCTTGTCTCAGGAAGACCAATATTTTCCTGTATTGCTTTAGTGCCTTTGGTAATGCTCTCTGGCATTTCAGAGGCCAGTGTACATAGCAAGTGACATCTCATAACATTTTTTCATGCTCACACCAGGTCTCAACAACAGGGACTTGATACGCCTTTCTCCTTGCAATATCTCACAATTATAGGCAAAAGGCCTTTATATTTGGGGGGGGTGGATTTGAATCCCCTAGCCAATCTCCTAGGCAGAATAATTCATTGCTGATGTCAGAGCTTCCTGTAGTATATATTTTGGCTTATTACACATCTAACACTTTACTATCAAATTTGGCTCTAGATAGAGAATTTCCTTTCACAGTTCCTCATGCCTATCAGTCAATTAAAAAAGGGTAGTTATGCCTGTTTGTATAGGAAATTGCCACTGTACAATTGCTCTAATTTACAGTTAGGGGTGGTTTCATTACCATCATGTTTTTCTTTTTCCTATAAGGGGAGAGGTAGGAAGGTTTCTCAGTGTCTGGAAGGTAACTTCATTAGGGCCCATTATAAACAGCTAGACTATTGACTTTTAATTCATCTTGGTAAACTCATTGAATTGTGTGCTCTTCTATCCTAGGAACCTCGATTCTACCCACTCCACCCAAATAGATAATGAATCAACGTGGCTATACTTGAAAATTAACATATCAAATCACTGAAAGGCAGTGCATGCATCTTCATTGAAAACATGAAGACTGAGAAAGGACACTTGAGATTGTATGGATGAGATATTCTAGAAACAGGAAGGAAAAGGTAAGATTGTCATATAAGGGTGAATCTAAGCTTGGCCCTCAGAAATGAAGCCAGAAAAACAGTTTTGGATAAAATTATGGGTGAGTCCTTGACTCAGGGACACAGTTTCAACAACACAGTTCCAGAGTACAATTCCATGAAACAGTTCCAAAGGACATCTGGGGGAATAGTCATCCTCTGAGTACAGTTCAGGCCTACACTCAAAAACTAAAGTTGAGTCAGGCTTGTGGGGCTGGAGAGAGAGCTCAACAGTTAAGAGCACTGGCTGCGGGGCTGGAGAGATAGCCTAGCGGTTAAGAGCGCCGACACTCTTGCAGAGGACCCGGGTTCGATCCCCAGCACCCACATGGCGGCTAAGAACCGTCTGTAACTCCAATTCCAGGAGAACTCCAGTTCCAGGGGAATCCGAGACCCTCTTCTGACCTCCGTGGCATTGCACGACACGGGTGCACAGACCTGCATGCAGACAGTACATTCATACACATAAAAAAATAAATAAATAAATAAATAAATAAATAAATAAATAAATAAATAAATAATAAAAAAAAGAGCACTGGCTGCTCTTACATTGGACCCAGCACCCACATAGCAGCTAACAACCATGTGTAACTCCAGTTCCAGGGGATCCAATGCCCTCTTCTGACTTCTTTAGGCATTGCATGACATGGGTGCACATACATATATATATATACATATATATACATATATATACGTATATGTATGTATATATATATGTATATATATATGTATGTGCACATACATATATATACATATATACACATACATATATATACATATATATACATATATATGTGCACCCATGTATACATACATATACATACATATATATGCATATGTATGTATACAGGCAATACACTGATACACATAAAATAATATATATGTGCACCCATGTATACATATATATACACATATATGTATGTATATATATATACATTTATGTATACAGGCAATACACTCATACACATAAAAGCAATAAAATATATTTTTTAAAAGAGTCAGGCGGGGGGCTTCAGAGATGGCCCAGTAGTTAAGAGTACCAACTGCTCTGGCAGAGGCCCCGGGTTCGATTCCCAGCACCCACATGGTGGCTAAGAACCATCTTTAACTCCAGTTCCAGGAGAATCTGACTCCCTCTTCTGACCTCCGTGGCATTGCACGACACGGGTGCACCAACCTACATTCAGACAGTACACTCATACACATAAAAAATAAATAAAAAATTAAAAAATTTTTTAAAAGTCAGGTGGTTCGATTCAGGTGATTGTGATGTGGTATGGTAATGCTGCATAATATCTCCTTGAAATAGACTAATAGTACCTTCATTTTTTAAAATAGATCAACAGAATGACAAAAACTCCACAGGAAATTAGTAAATGAACTACACTTAATCCCTGACTCAGCCCATGATGATTCTCTCCTGACAAAGAACCAGCTCAAGGACGCAATAGTGTAGAACTGAATCAGATGAATTAAATATGTGCAATGACATTTTGATAAGCAGAATGCAAGG
>VZQC01015508.1:4528832-4541332 GCA_009823505.1 Rhizomys pruinosus | reverse complement strand
GGTGGTACATCAAACACACCCTGATCAGATGAGGCCCTCTTGACCTCACACTTCTCCACTTTCAGAACTGTAGGAAATAGACCTCTGCTCTTTCTACATTACTGTTTCTTGTGTTCTGTTATAAAGACACAATGGATTAAAACAAAAATTAATTTGGAGCTCCAGCTTTCAGATATCCAGATCCATCTGACCTACCTCCCCGTTGCAGTAGCAGTAGATGATAGACACGAAGAAACCCTGTAAGACAGAAAAGGATGTGACCCACTGACGATTCATGAAGCCCATAGTATTAAAATGTTTTATGTCAAAATTCATCACTTGAAAACTGTTGTTTTTTTTGTTTTTGTTTTTGTTTTTGGTCTTTTCGAGACAGGGTCTCCCTGTAGCCCCAGCCGTCCTGGAACTCACTCTGTAGACCAGGCTGGCCTTGAATTCACAAAGATCCGCCTGCCTCTGCCCAGCTGAAAACTGTTTTTTGATGATTCCTTCAGAAAATTATAGAAATTATTTTATCTTCTTTAGCTTATATTACATTTATTTGAGATCTTTCCTTAGTGTGAGCTGAACCAAACATGTAACTAAATAAAATACTCGGAATCACACAAAGAAGTAATTTCTGTTATGTCAGTTTTATTTATATTGCCACTCAAGGATCACACAAAACTCACTCCCTACTTGGTAAAATGTGTTTATATGCCTTCAATGCTAGAAGCTACAGAGGTAGAATATTATATGGTAGAAGCACAAAGGATCTTTTCATTCACTCAAAAATATCTATTGAGTTCAAACACTGTGCTAAGAGCAGCTCAGCCTGACAGAGATGAGCAATATAAACAAAGCAGTTCTAGAGGAGAAGAGACCTGGATAAAATAGAAACCAAGAACCACATGAGGAAACAAGGCATAAGGGTCCTTCAGGTAAAATACGTGTTACAGAGAACAATAGTGTGGGTGTATTAGATGAGAAACTAAGCAACAACCTCTCTAGAGTGACATTTGAGCTGGTATGAGGGACAAGAATAAGAAGACTCTAGGAAAGAGCAGAAGTCTGAGCCCTGCCGCTCACCCTGCTACGTTCACAGGGAGGAACAGCAAGTGTAGAGGCCAGAGCTGTATGGGAGGGCAGGGGAGGGGAGGGGAAAGGAGGGGAGGGAAGGGGAGGGTCAGCAGGCTCCAGGCCATGCAGGGCTGTGTGTGACAGAAGATGACCTCTTAACTTTATACTGAAGAACAAAAGCCTTGGATATTTTTGACCAATAAATAACATGATCAAATGTAAAATTTTATGACTCTTCAGAGTATTTTATATGTGAACTGAAGTTCCCTGGACAAGCCACACACCTATGTTAAAGATTTTGTAGACTTGCACGACACGGGTACACAAACCTGCATGCAGACAGTACATTCATACACATACGAAAATAAATAAATAAATAAAAATAATTAAAAAAAAAGATTTTGTACACTGATTAGAACCATGACTCTGAAGAGCTGGAATGTTTTGGATTAAGAACTGAAATTATCTTGGACCATTTTTAGTCTCCTAAGTAGTATTTATTGCCCACCTTATTTCAGACCTAACATCCTCTTGATTATCACCTAAAACCTCTGGAATGTATTAATTTAGCAGATCACTAGCTTCTACCAACCCAAGAGCTGCAAGTCTTATCAGATACCATCTGAAACGCAGAGCAGAGATTCCCCCTTTGTGGTAAGCCACCTACCTGATGCCTCCACTACCATCTTTGGTAAGTAAGATGATTTAAGTCTTCCTTTTGCTCTATGACTACAAAATATTCATGTAACCAATTCCATGGGGTCGACCTGAAGCTGTGCTTGCAGGCCATGGCACCTATATTTGGCTTATAACTTCTGTTATTCCCTTTGGAACAAATATATGACTAGATTCAAGGTGGTAGAAGATGCTGTGGTAAAGAGTGATCCATGCAGTAGACCACAGTCATCCTCTTTCAACTGGGTAAAGCAGGTGGCAGCAATCTCTTCCTGTTTTATCTTCTTTTCACCCTCTTCCCTGTCTTTGCCTTCTTCTGGTTTCCTTACTTTCCATACATAAAAGTGGAGGTCTCTGTTCTGCAGGAGTGACATTTTCCAGCAATACTATCTTGCTACCTAAGCTTGTTCCAAACACAAACAGCTTTGTACCAGCTCCTGCAGGGATCTGAAAATTAACCTGACCTCTAAGAGGGACCACCAAAGGTGCCAGAGAATATTACCTTCTTGTGGTCCTCAGAAGACAGATCCAGTAAACCAGAAAGAAGGGTAGAGAAAGAGTCACAGGAAAGAATAAAAACTAATTACAAGCACTGAAAGGCAGACCCTGCTGCTCACCTGGAAGGAGTTGAAGAAGAGCTCACAGTGCATGCGGATCTCCCACCAGAGCCCGGTGAAGGAGTGTGGCTGACAGATGAACACAATGTAGTGAACACCAAACACCAGCACCAGGACCAGTGTGGATTTGGCCAGTTTCCTGGAAAACAGCAAACCCTTCTATTAACCAATCTCAGGTGCCTTTCAGGAGACTGAGCTTGCTGGGGAAAACAAACCCTAGCATTGCTCAGAGGAACGGACTCTGCTCTAGCTCCGTGCTTCTTATGTTGACACTGCTGTGTTGTTTCCCCTCCTTCCTTCTCCTTCTGTCACTAATTTTTGTGTATGTGTGTGTGTGTGTGTGGCGGGAGGGGTGAATGTAATTCATGCACATGATTATATGGCTATACAGGTACACAGATCCATGCACAAGCATGGAGAAGCCAAGGCAGACCATCAGTGTCTCCATTTCACAATGAACAGACATGCTCAGATTTTTACATGAGTACTGGGGATTCGAACTCTGGTCCTCATGCTTGCAGAACAAGTATTCATATCCACTGAGCCATCTCCTCAGCACTTCTTGTCATTTACAGTAAATCGGGTTGTTGATTATCATTTCCCATAACTAGTTTCCCTGGGTCTTTCTAACCTCATTTCTACTCTTCCTGATGATAGGATTGTTGTTTAAATGAAGCTGTTAAATGTCTTTTGTTCTTGACCTGTGTTATCTTTAACTTCTGTATTTGAGATGTAAAAGAGAATATCCTCCATCCACGTCAACTACTTCAGGTCATAGGTAGCATCTGCCATTGTGTTCATCCAACTGCTATTGGAGACGCTGTATAACAAGCTACATGTGGTCAATTCCTCCTCTCATTCTGAATATTCGGTCAAATACTCTGTCTCCAGTTGTCTGTGGTTCTATTCTGCCTAGTTCTTTTTCTCAAATGAGGTGACTTGACTGACATTATGTTAAGTTTCTTGGGCACTTGCAGGAATCCTGAGGTTTCTAACAGGATGGTATGAAGTTTCATTTTAGGTGTCAACTTACATAAGGACCACCTAGAAAACCAGTAAAGCATTTTGGTGTGTCTGTGAATGTACTTCCAGAGAACACTGGTGTGTGAGTTGATGGACTGAATGTGGAAGGCCTGCCCCTAATATGCAAAAGCACCAACAATCATCTGGGATCCCCACAGAATAAAGGAGGAGGGAAGGCTTATTCATTCTTTCTCTGCTGCAGCGGGAACATCTGGCTTCTCTTGTCTTTAGACTTCAGGAACTGTAGGTCCGGCTGCATTTAGACTCTGGAACATGTGCCAGCAGCCTTTGTTCTCCGGCCTCCACCTTGGACTGAGGGTTACATCATTTGCTTCCCTGGTTTTAAGTCTTTGGGACTTGACCTGGATCCAGGAACTCTTGCTTACAGAAGGCTTGTCACTGGCTTTCTCAGCTGCCAGAGTCACCTGAGCCAAGGTACCAGACAAGTCCTGTCCCATATACCCATTTACCTGAAAACTCTCTCTCCACACTCAGGTCTACATGTAAGTCTGTACATCTATATCTGTCCTGTTGATTCTGTTTAAAGAAGAAGACCCCAGCTAGTACAAACAGGCTTAGTCTACTTGGCCCCCACCAATCCCCATCTCTTGTTACTTATCCCTTGTTAGTCCTTTCTTCTGCACTCAGGCAAGCTGTCATGCTGTGAGCTGTGCTACTGAGAAACCCATGTGGCAACAGACAGTAGAATCTGGATAAGAACCAGCAAGCACCTGAGTCTGTCAACAGTCATGTGTACTCATAGACAGTCTCCACAATCCAGCTTTCACATGACTCCACAACCCCAAAGGGCGTTTCAGTTATAGCTTTGTACCAGCCTGAAGCAGAGGGGCACATTCAGATTCCTGACCTTCAGGAATGAAATAGCAAATGAGTTGTTTTATACCAGTAAGTTTGTAGAGATTCAACTTGCAGCGGCAGCCAGCCAGCTCTCACAAGTGTACCATTTTCTGATTTGGGGTTAACTTTGTTTTATCTGCACTTTTTATCCAAGAAACTGCCAGAAGTAACCTTTTTCTTGTTCCGTTCTCAAATTTTCCCCTTGTCTGTGAATCATTTACACCTAAATAATCTCAAAAAAGTTAGCCATCTATTCTCGATCTTTCCTCCAGTTGCTTTATATTGATTATTTTTCTTCCTGGAAACAAGCTGCGTAGGTGAGCTGAGATCCCAATAGTCTAAGATTAAAGAGAGCTAGATCCAGAATCTAGATGTGATCTTCACTACCTGTACAATGCCAATTCAATTTTCTGATGCCAGAAATGGGGGGAGGGGCAGGGATCACAAACCCATAAAAGCTATAATACATTAAAGCTGTGTTAGAGACCATTCCCACCAATACCCTCTCCATCACAGCCTTCTTTCCCAAACCTACAGAAGCTGGAGCTCCTCTTAAAGGCTCGTGTCAGGGAGTCTAGCTCAGCTATCTGGAGTTGCTCTACCCCCTCCATTGCCTGTAATATCTCCACAGTTTCAGAACATCTGTTCTCTTGACTCACTTCCAGCTGCCTGCCCATCACTCACAGTTTCTCCTGCCACCTGTGGGCTTTCCTCTGCTAGTCCTAGTCCTCACTACATGCCTTTGTCTTGCCTATGGTCTCTTCAGACTCATAACTCCATATCAGTCCATCTCACTTAAGACAGCATCCCTGATAAGCATAATTCCCTTGGACCTGACTAATCCTCTCAACTCTCAGAGCCTGCCTGCCTGTACTTGTCCCTCCTTGTGTGAGCACCTGAATAGTGAGCACCAAGTTCCTATCACTATGAGACTGGGAAGGACGACGTGAACATCTACAAGGCAATTTAATTCAGTCTAGTTAGATTCAAGGAATGCCATTAACTACACTTGCAAAGCCTTAAAACTCTTGTCTAACATCACTCTGACAAGAAAATTATATTCAGTTTTTTAAGATGGAGGGTAAATCCCCCTAGAGACTTCTCAAAATCAAACTAACTTTGATTGTTCCTACTTACATGGCTAGGAACCAAAAACTAGATTCAAACAGAAAATAAAGCAGAGCAATAAGTTGTAAAATGGTCACAAATGTAAAAGTTTAGGCACTGTTCAGTTTAATGCAGACTAGGGGGAAATTGGATTAGGCAATGAAATCTGGTTGATATCCTGTTAGCTCTGTCCTCTGGCATTTCTCTCTGTCTATGACTAAGCTATTTTACAGTTCTATACAGATAAAAGTTCAACCGCAGAAAACAGTAATTGAATTTCTTTTCAATTTGCTATGTAGGGAAGTTCCACAAAGTCACTGCCTTAAAATAACATCCATTTACTCTATGCAGTGCTAGAAGTACAGGCTTAGCACAACTGGGTCTTATATTCGAGGTCTCTCAAAGCTGAAATCAAGGCTCTGGCTGGGACTGAGGTCTCACCCAAACCTCAGGGCTCCCTTGTAAACTAATTCCAATTTCTTTTCTTTTTTCAAAGCCAATTTTTATGGAAGCTTTGTGAATTTCATACAAAATTCCCAATCAAATCTAGACCCCTTCCTTGTCCCCCACCCCCACCCCACCAGAGCTCATGCATTCTGTCAAGTATGTTTTTCATCTTTTTCTCAGTCTGTTTTAAAATTTTCAATGCAGAAGTTTACTGTTTCAGGCAGAAGTTCACTGTTTCAGTCAGTTCTTTGACCCAGCCTTTGTTGTTGTTGTTGTTGTTGTTATTGTTTCTTCCAATTTGTATCACTCCAAAATATACATGTATACACTCCACACATATAGCAAAATTATTATGTGATAGGTATTAGCATCTTCAGCTTATGATTTCTTTTTTTATTATTGTTTTTTTTTTCTTTATTAGGCTGAAAGATGTCATGTTTTCCTTAAGGAATTGTTTGAAGGCTCCTCCTTGGGAAGTCCCAACAACCATCAGTCCTGCCCTTGTGCTCCACACTGGGGTTTTCCCTTCCCATGGTCACCAAATGTCCTATCTTGATCTTCCTGTACTGGTCTCCATGATATAGCCTGGGTAGTCCAACAATGGCAGTCTATATTCTGAAGAGGCTGAAACCCCAGTAGTTGCTCAGTTCATAAGCTGGATGTCTCAGCAGTCTCCATCTGGCACTGAAGGTTTAGAGAATTCTTGGAGAGACATGAGTCTTCAATCCATATTGGAAGGTTGAAAAGCTGTGTCTCATGTCTTTGAAGGATGGCAAAAGTAGTGGCAGCCACAGGGTAGCTGCACTTGCCAGTAAGAATTGGAGACAGGCAAAACAACAGTGCTTTTTTTTTTTTTTTTACTTTTTGTCTTTTTACTAAGATCTCAAGTTTTATAGCTGAAGTACAATTTCTCAGGCCTTACTATTTGTTTGTTTGTTTGTTTGTTTGTTTGTTTGTTTACTTATTTATTGTTATACTTTCCTTTTGGATGTTTAAGGCCACACAGTTAGCCCAGATTAATCAAGGTTTTTGTTTTCTCTAGGTCAGTGGAGGATCTGGTCCTCAGGGGTTACTCAGGTTTTGGGGGAGGGAGGGTGCCCCTGGCTCCTTTTGGCTTTTCATTTACCAGTTCCATACACTCGCTGACAAAGTCAGGTCTTGTTAGACCAGGCTTCCCTTTTAGAAGCATGAGCAGACTTTCCTCTTTATAAGCGACTCACATTTGCAGGACATTTCAAGGATGCCCGCATCCATAGTCCCCTGGGACTTAGTTGACCTCTGAGGGCAAGGAAGAAAGTTATCACTTAAGAGCCTTGGTCAAATTGGTATGGGCATTGTATTGTCGTTAAGCATCCAGAAAGGCTAAGTTTCACCATCCTGATACTTTTTTTTCTGGTTATACCTTCCTTTTGGATGTTTAAGGCTACACAGTAAGCCTGGATTAACCAAGGTTTTTGTTTTCTTTAGGTCAGTTGAGGATCTGGTTCTCAGGGGTCACTCGGGTTTTTTTTTGGGGGGGGGTAGGGGTGGGGGGGAAGCCCTGTCTCCTTTTGGCTTTTCATTTACCAGTTCCATCCACTCACAGACAAAGTCATGTCTTGTTAGACCAGGCTTCCCTTTTTGAAGCATGAGCAGACTTTCCTCTTTATAGACTGGACACTGGCTGAAGCCCCATTAGTGGATCTCCAAGATCCACTGCACAGGAAGACTGGTGACTCACATTTACAGGACATTTCAAGAGATGCCCCATGCATAGTCCCCTGGGACTTAATTGACCTCTGAGAGCAAGGAACAAAGTTATCCCTTAAGACCCTTGGCCAAATTGGTATGGGCATTAAGTATGGTATTTAAGTATCCAGAAAGGCTAAGTTATACCAGCCTGATACTTTTAACTACTGTACAATATTTTAGAAACAGCGTGGACAAAAAGCTCAGCCTTTTATAAGAAATACTAAGGCCAGGCATGGTGGCGCACACCTTTAATCCTAGCACTTGGGAGGCAGAAGTAGGTGGCTCTTTGTGAATTCAAGGTCAGCCTGGTCTACAGAGCAAGTTCCAGGACAGCTGGGTCTACAGGGGGACCCTGTCTCAAAAAGACAAAAAAAAAAGAAATACTAAGAAGCACTCCCATAAAATAAATACTATGGTTAGATACAATGTCATGACAAACTAGGGGTTTTTCTCATTCTTTGATTTTATGCATACATATCCTCCACCAATATACCAAAAATTCCTAAGTCTGAAAATAAATGGTAGCTTAATTCTAGAACCTGTTAAGGGATTCAAAATATAAGAGCACAGTTGTTTTCAGATCACAATCATTAACGTTGCTCAGTTTGCCTTACAACTAGGTACTTGTTGCTAGCATCCACAGATGAGGGATACCATTCGTCATTTGTTTTTCTGGGTAATTCCAATTTCTAAATGGCATTCATTGCAGTGGTAGAGCTGGCTACTGACTGCCAGCTGAGAGTCACTTGGCTCCTACAGACTGCCCATAGGTTCAAGTCACACAGGCAAGTCTTCACAGTGTGACAGGGAATCTCCCTCCAGGCAGCTAGGACAGTGTATTGGTAACATTTCATAGGAGTGACTAACCCACCTTCTTTATTACATAATGTAACCAAATCAAAGGGAGATCAGCCATTTTACCAGAAGTCTTATTCACATTCAACCTGAGGGGTAATGGAGCAGGTATTGCACATATAGAACACGAGAAGCTAGGAATCCCCTAGGGACTATCCTACAAATCAGTCTACCACAGTAATGCAAGTAATTCCTGTTGAAATGCAAACTGTATTCAGTAAACTGCCACCAATTGTTGCCCTGTAGGTATTTGTTAGTTTGCATCCATTTATAAATTTATTCCAGCATTGATTATCTGACTTTGTTCTCTTCTGAACCAGTTGAAATGCTTTACCATTTCCTTCAGTAACTATTGAATTAAGTAAAATCTTTGAGGTGTGCTCATTTATATATGTAAGCTATGACCATTTCCTTTTTAGGAATTTAGCCTGCAGTGGCAATGAACCGGTTGAAGTCAGTATGTGCCTACCAAATGTACCTCCCAAAAGTCATTATCTATCTATTCATGTCAAATTGGGCACTGAGGTTTCTAAGTGTCCATCTGGTCACCCACATACATAGCCTATACGGCTTTACAGCTTGGCTCTCTATAAAGATACATCTGTCTAGTGAGATGATTCAGGAATTAAACAACAGATGGGAGGTGATTCTTGCTGCTTGCTTGAAATATGGCGACAGCTCCATGTACAGGAGCAATGCTATGGGAAGCATGCAAAGGAATCATGTGGTTTGGGGACATGGTGTCCTATTGTTTTTTACTATAGAAAACACATATCATTTATTACATGGACTTAAAAATCAACATAAATCAATTTCAGGCTCTTCTTGAGTACACACTATGAGAAATTTCTACCAAAGAACAATGTATTTAGCAGGCAATACCATAAAGACTTACACTTTCATTTTTAGAACATTACACAAGGGCCAGGAATTAAAAAGAAGAAATATTGCATAATTAACCCAAGTGAATCCTGTTATATTTTTTCCCAATTACAAATCATTTTAGGGTTAAATGCAAGCACTTTTAAATCACCTGAGTGCTAAATTCTGCTTTATTTCTCTCCACTATCATGGTCTTAATCTATCATACTTGCTTTAAGAAATCATGGCATAAAATCAAACCATTTTAAGTGACATTTTGAATATTTTGTATAATCTATCTTCTTCTACGCAGACAACACATAGTGGTATTAGGTCCGGTAAGATGGTGTCCGATTCAGAAAAGTACATGCCCGTTCCTCACAATCTTTGGCCCTGGTCACTTCCCAAGTGAATGAATCTAGAAAATTGTTCATTTTCTTTGAGGAATTATGCTTAGCTAAAATAAAGAGAGGCAGGGACAGGAGACCTTATGTATCCTAAGCCCCTCTTGATCCCCCTGGCTTCAAATTAAGCTTTCTCTCTAGTCTATGTACACAGAATTTTATACATGCATTTATGCTTTTAGACTCATTTTAGGAAAGAGATTCTAACAAGACACCTGTCATCTCCCTTCCCCTCTCTTTCTTCCTTTCCTTTGCCTTCGGCCTCCCCCCTCATCTTCATCCTATCTGACTTCTTCCCTCCCTCACTCTTTCCAAAAAGGGGAACTTAACAAATGAAAGTCTTGACTATTTCATACCATGCCCCTATGGCATCTTGTGCTGCTTGTCTAGCTTTATTCTGACTACTAGAGTAAGAGAACCTTATTATCCCATTTCCAGGTCAGGAAAGAGTCTCAGAAAAGGAAATCACCCAAAATCATACCATAGGTGAGGTGATCATTCATTTTTTAAATTTTGCTATTGTGTTATATTGGTTTAATTCTAAAACTTCTAAACATTATTCTAAAAATAATAAACATTAAATGTGTTTGCTTAACATTTGGATGCAAGTCAACTTAGAAAAAACATCCATGTGTTTTTTCCTTAAATCTTTCTTTTCTTTTTTAAATTATTTTTACTTTATGTATATAAATGTATGGCCTACAGTTATATAATTGCATCTGTGTCATGCAATGGCCACAAAGGTCAGAAGGCAGACTTATATTCCCCTGGAACTGGAGTTATAGACAGTTGTCAAGCTGCCATGTGAGTGCTGGGAATCAAACCCGGGTCCTCTACAAGAGTAGTCAGTGCTCTTAACTGCTGAGCCATCTCTCCAGCCCTTCTATTTTTAATAGGGTCTCTATATATCCCTGGTTGGCCTGTGGTAACTATGTAAACCAACCTGAATCTTTCATTTTTCATATGTTGTTTTCCAAGAAATGACAACTCCTTTTACTCTGTAATGGAATTAAGTTGTAATTTAAAAGACAAAACCATATATTCTGTTGTTAAATCTTATAGGTTCATTTTCTCCACATTGATCTTGTTTTAAAATAATTGATAGTAAGCTATTCCATAGGTATCAAAGAAGAAAAGTACATGAAGGATATACTTGTTTTTTGTTCTTTTTACAGCTGCTCCAGAATCTACCATTACCTCAAAACAAAGCAATTTTGAGAGCCAATTGTGTTATTCTTCATTTTAAGCCACTATATCATCTTAGAGCTTTTAATTTTCAGAAGTGTATGCATGTATGTGTGTGTGTGTTCATGTGTGTGTGATGCACATGCTCACTTGGAGAAATTATATCAGCTCTGAAACAATTGTGCATAGAAATGTACCAAATAACCATTATAGCTGCCATTTGGAAATTTTACATTGCTTTAAATTATTGGTTGAACAAAGTTAATAAAATTGTTGACTTCTGGATCTGAGATTACCTGAGACCAGCTGAAGCTCAGGTAGGTAGGTAGGAGCTGGGTGCTTCAGCAAGGCTGATCTAGTTAATCCAGTTGTCTTTAGCTTAATTGGCTTTTGGGGTGGGAGGGCAGAGTTATCCTAGCAGATGGTATAAAAGGTAGGGTTGTGTGAGTGTTGAGATCTGAGATCTCCCGAGACCAGCTGAAGTGCAGGTACCAGGCGGGATAAAGAGCCCACACACACACATAAATGGGATTACAAAGGCATCTGAAGGACACAAGCAAAGCAAGCCTTCAACACAGTGAAGAGGCATTTGGGACTCACTTTGGAATACAGGCAAGGAGAAGCCCATATGCCAGGAACACTAAGAAGAAACAACACGGGAAAGGGGCAGGATAATCCCGCACCAAGCTCTACCAATCCTATGGAAGATTCCTACAGTGGGATCCCCCTGGGGATGGCCCAGGACACAGATGTAAGAAACACAATTTTGAACATACTTAAAGAACTACAAGAGGAAGTCAAACTATCCCTATTTGTTGATGATATGATTGTTTACTTAAGGGATGCTAAAAACTCCACCAGAAAACTCCTAGAAATGATTAACTGCTTCAGCAAAGTGGCAGGATACAAAATTAACCTTAAAAAATCAATGGCCTTTCTTTTTTTTTAATTTTTTATTAATTTTATTTATTTCTGTATGTGTGAATACACTGTCTGCATGCAAGTTTGTGCACCTGTGTCGTGCAATGCCACGGAGGTCAGAAGAGGGTCTCGGATTCCCCTGGAACTGGAGTTCTCCTGGAATTGGAGTTTCAGACGGTTCTCATCCGCCTTGTGGGTGCTGGAGATCAAACCTGGGTCCTCTGTAAGAGCAGTCGGCACTCTTAACTGCTAGGCCATCTCTCCAGCCCCAATGGCCTTTCTTTACACCACAACAAGCAACTGGAGAAAGAATGCAAAGAGACCTTCCCACTCACAATAGCCTCAAAAACAATAAAATACCTAGGAACAAACCTAATCAAAGACACCAAAGACCTCTACAACAAAAATTTTAAACCCTAAAAAAAGAAATTGAAGAAGACCTCAGAAGATGGAAAAACCTCCCATGCTCATGGATTGGGAAAATTAACATTGTAAAAATGTCCATTTTATCAAAACTCTTGTATAGATTTAATGCAATCCCAATCAAAATCCCCAAGAGTTTCTTCACAGGCTTGGAAACAAAAGTTCTTAAATTCATTTGGAGAAACAAAAGACCCCGAATAGCCAAATCAATCCTGAGTGAAAAGAGCTACACAGGAGGGATCTCTATACCAGATTTTAAACTATACTACAGGGCTATAGTCATAAAAACAGCCTGGTACTGGCACAAAAACAGACCTGTTGACCAATGGAACAAAAC
>VZQC01015508.1:4378897-4510789 GCA_009823505.1 Rhizomys pruinosus | reverse complement strand
GGGGGGGGGGGGCCTCTTTACCCCGTGCCCCTGTTCCTGCACTTCAGCTGATCTCAGGAGATCTCCAAGCAAATATATTTTCAAAGTATTAATACAGCCATGTAGATGGAAAGATTTTCTTTCAAGAGTTGTCCAAGAGCTAGTTTGACATGATTTTTTAATGCAAGTGAAAAGAACATGGCCAGAAATGCAGGTTGTACTGCTCGCTTTGCACTAGCTGCATGACCCTCATCGGGCTAAAGAGTCCCTCTCTAGACATGAACAGGTTGCCTGAAACACATCCAGAAGCCCCACAGTTTCCTGTGCTTTGCGTTCTTATTATACCTCTCCTCTATCCCAGCTACATAGGACATGTTCTTCATATCCATGTTTGGCCCTTTCAATCACTGTAGATCCTGTGGCCACTATGTTCCAGGAAAATCTTGTGATCCATTAAGAATAGAGAAATTTGGGGCTGGAGAGATGGCTCAGCAGTTAAGAGCACCTACTGCTCTTGCAGAGGACCCAGGTTCGATTCCCAACACCCATAGGACAGCTAAGAACCATCTTTAACTCCAGTTCCAGGGGAATCCGGCACCCTCTTCTGACCTCCATGGCATTGCTTAGTGGGCAAGGTGGGCATTCAACTGACGACCAGAAGACTCTGCTCTCTTTTAGATCAAGGGCCATCAAAAAGGCCACCATGAAGATGTGGCACTGAAAGAACAAGGAAAGAAACACAACCTAGCCTTCCAGAGGTTCATGGTGACACAAGGAATAGCCTGTAGTAGGGGAGAGGTGGACCAGTTCAAGTTCAGGTAAACAACTGTACGAAGGGGTCTGAGCATGAGTGTGGGGTCCTCTCTGCATTACTGGGGTGTTAGATTTTATGGTGAGTGCCTGGAACTCACCTACTATCGGTGTGAATTCTCACATTAGGATCCCAGCTCGTTTTTCACTTAACAGCTGTGCTGGATAGCTTTAGTGTCAACTTGACACACCTGGGTTGAGGGAACCTCAATTGGGAGAGTGGCTCCATTGAACTGGCCTCTGGCCACATCTGTGGAGTATTGTCTTGATTGTTGAGCAGTGTGGGAGGGCCCAGCCTATTATGGGTGGTGCTACCCTGGGCAGGTTGTTGTGTATTGTATAAGAGGTCAGGCTGGGCATGGGCCAGGGGAGCAAGCCAGTAAGCAGCCTTCCTCCATGGCCTGTGCTTCAGCTCCTGCCTCCAGGTTCCTGCCCTGAGTTCCTGCCTTGGGCTCCCTCAGTGAAGAACTGACCAAGCTGTTTAGCTGTTATTCTAGTTTCTCTTCAATGGCTGTGACAAAACACTCTGACCAACACCAACTTGGGGAGGAAAGGGTTTATTCAGCTCACATCTCCTGGGTCATAGTTGTGAATGGCTGAGTCTGGACCCAGCACATGGTAGCATCATGTGATGTTTGTCGTCGTTATCGGCGTCCTTTCTGGTTTCACAGCACAGAATCATTCATAGGGAGAAGGACCATTCTCTGAGCACTGAGACAGAGCTCTGAGCTCATTTCTCCTTTCATAGTTGGGATTGGGGATCCCCTCAGGGGATTCCTCAGGGTCTGAAATGCCAAGAGGACGGCAAGGAGGAGCGTCTTCTTAGAAACTGTCACAAGGCGATTTTCACATTCAAACTAACCTAGGGAGTTCTGCTAAGGAAATAGAATAAGAGGAAATATAAATTACGAGGTTTCATTCTCCCTGTTGAAAATGGAGGAGGAATTTTCCTCCCCCCCACCCCATTCTCAGACCATTTACTTAAGAAAATTTGGAAGCACGTTCTCATCCCTTTGAAATATAAATAAATCATAAACCTCTTTGCAGATCATATAAGCCTTTTGTCAGACTGATGACCCAAACGTATTAAATTGGATAGCTCCAGCGGTCAACTCAACACACCTATGAAAAGGGAACCTCAGTTGGAGAATTTCCTCTATAGGATTGGACAGTGAGTAAGCCTGTGAGAAATTTTCTTGATTTTCTTGATTTCTGAGTGATAAGAAAGGGCCCAGCCCACTGTGGGTGGTGCCACCCAGGGCAGGTGTCCTGGGTTGTGTAAGAAAACAGGCTGAGCATAGGCCAGAGGAGCAAGCCAATGAGCTTTCTTTTGTTTTCGCAATTTCTTAGTAGGTGGCCTATCAGGCATGTGTTGTAAATTATTCAAAGTGTTTTCTTTCTCTATTAATTTTTGTTTATTGGATTTCTGAATTCTGGATTTTGTTTGGGGATTTTGTCAGTTTGGTTTGGGGAAGGGTTGTTTGCTTGTTTGTTTGTTTTTTAATTTATCTCCTAATTAGGGTATTGTGCCAGTGTGTATGTGGGGGGGGTCTCCACAGTACGAAGTTAGCAGAAGCAGTACTAGGTAATCTGGAAAAAGGAGGGGAGAGGNATAGATATAAAACAGTACTAATTGTTATGGTAGGTTCCTTTGTCATCTTTCTTTATTGCTAACATAGAACTCCGTTTGTGTAGATAGTACCACAATTTCTCTGTCCACTATCCAGTTGAGGGGCATTTGGTTGGTTCCAACTCCTTGCTATTGTTGAAGTGAGAACTGAAATAAATAAATGTGCATGCACGTATCTTGTGTGTGGGATGAGTCATGTAGAGTACATGCCTGGGTAGTGGTATGGATGGTTCAGGTGGCAAGTTCATTGTCCAAGTCTTCCGGTTCTCACACTGGGCTTTCCAGGTGGTTTTACGAGTTCACATTTCCCACCAGCAGTGGATGAATGTTCCCCTTTCCCCAAAAACCTCTCCAGCATTGGCTATCATCTTGCTTTTTTGATCCTAGCCAGTCATTATTGGAGTAAGTATGATATCTTAAAGTGATTTTTATTTGCTTTCCTTAAATGATTAGTGATGTTTGAACACTTCTTAAGATGTTTCTCAAGTCATCTCTAATTCCTCACTTGTGAAGTCTCTGTCAGCTCTTTGGCTCCATCTATTGAGTGGGTCATTTGTTTTCTTTCTTCTTTGTTTTTGATAGTATATCTGAAAGAAGTGCTTTTTCAGATGTTTCTGCAGTGAAGGTTCCTCCACTCTGTGGATTTCTCTTCACTCGCTTGCTTTGTTCTTGATGTACAGAAGCTTTTGAGTTTATGTAGGGATGCGAGATTTTTGTCAAAGGCTTTTACTGCATCAATTGAAATGATCGAGTGGTTTTGTCTTTCAGTCATTTTATATGTTTTATGATATTATTGATTTTCGTATGTTGAACCCAGTCCCTGCATCTCTGGTATGAATCCAAACTTGGTCATGATTGGATGATCTCTCTGATGTGGGTCTGTATGCGATTTGCCAGTATCCTGTTTAGAATTTTGCATCTGTGTTCATCCTTTTTAGTTGTATCTTTCGTCTGTTTTGAATTAGAGTGATGCTGGCTTCATAGAAGGAATTTGGGAGAATTCCCGCTGATTGTATCCTTCTAAACAGTTTCAGTAATAATGGTTTTAGGTCTCTTTGAAATGTTTTATAGAATTCTGCCATGAAACCATCTGGGCCTGGGCTTTTTTTAGTTGGGAAGTTTCTTATTACATCTTCAATTTCATCATGTATTACAGGTCTGTTTAAGCTGTCGATCTCTTCTTCATTGAGCTTTGGCGATTCCCAGGATTTCAGATATTCATCCATTTCTTCTAGGTTTTCAAACTTGATAGAGTATAGGTTTTTGAAGCATTCCCGTATGATTTTCTGGATCTTTTCCTTGTTGTTGTGATATTTCCCTTTTCATCACGGATGTATTGATTTGGAGTTGTTCCTTCTTTCTTGGTTACTGGGCTAGAGGTCTATCTTGTTTATTTTCTCAAAGAACCAATTTTGGATTCATTGATTTTTTTTTGTTTTGTTTGTTTCTTTGTTTCTATTTCATTGATTTCTGCTCTGATTTTTGTTATTTCTTCTTGTCTGCCCCGTTTGGGGTTCATCTGTTGTTGCCTCTGAAGTGCTTTTAGCTGCAGTGTTAGACCATTCACTTGTGCTCTTTCTGTTTTTCCAATGTAGTCACCCAGGGCTATAAACTTCCCTCTTAGGACTGCTTTTTAAGGTATCCCATAGGTTTTTGTTGTGTTGTATTAGTCATATGTCATTCAGTTCCAGGAATGCTTTTATTTCTTTCTTTATCTCTTCCTTGACCCATTCATATTCAGGAGTGTGTTGTTTAGACTCCATGTGTTCTTGTAGCAGAGGGCTTGTCTGGTGTTGATGTTGAGCTTTCTTGCACTGTGGTCTGCTAGAATGCATGAAATTATTCAATCTTTTTGTATTTGTGGAGGTTTCTTCTTGTCCCAGTATGTGGTCGATTTTGGAGAATGTTAATGGGGTCTGAGTAGAAGTTATTCTCTGCTATTAGGGTGGAATATTCAGTAAGAGTCTATGAGGTCTTTTTGTTTGTATCATATTGTCAAGTTCAGATATCTCTCTGTTTTTTTCTTGTCCTGTTGACCTATCCAAAGGACTCAGTGGGTATTAGAAATCCCTACTATGAGTGTACTGGGGCTAGTGTGTGACTTGTGGTCCTGGAGAATTGTCTTTATAAAGTTTGTGCACAGGGATTGGGGCATATATTTCATAATTGTGACAATCTTCTTGGTGAATTTTTCCTTTGATAAAAATGTAATGGCCTTTCTTTGTCTCTCTCATTTCTTTTACTTTGCAGTCTATTTTGATCGATATTAAAATAGCACCACTTGCTTTCTTTTTGGTACCATTTACTGGAATATTTTTTTCCATCCTTTCACTTTAAGGTGGTGCCTGTCCTTGAGATGTGTTTTCTTGTAGACAGAATATCGATGGATTCTGTTTCCTAATCCATCTCCCCGGTCTATGTCTTTTGATTGAGTTTCTTAATATTAGGATGATAGGTTTGTTTGTTCCTTTTTGCCTTGTTATCCATTTTGCATTTGGGTTTAGGTTTCTACTTCTGCAGTTATGCTTTTATTGATTTCTCTTCTAGGTGCCTGGGAATGGGTTGCTCCTTTCTTCTGTCCTTTGGAATTGCTTCAAGTATTCTTATGAAGGTTTTCCGGCATGTATTCTTTCAACTTGTTTATGTCATGGAAGATTTTTCTTCTCCTTCAATTATAATTGACATTTTTGCTGGGTATAAGTAACCTGGGTTGGGATCTATTTCCTTTAACACTGGGAATGCTTTGCTCCAGGTCTTCTGCTTTCATAGCTTGCATTGAGAAGTGAGTTCAGTTGTAATTCTGATTGGTTTCCCCTTATAGTCACTTGTTGTTTTTCTCTGTGGCTTTAGGGATTTTGTCTTTGTTTTGGGTGTTAGCATTTTAACTATGATGTGGCACGGGAGAATTTCTTTCTGATCTTGTGTGTTTGGAGTTCTTGTGCTTCTTCTATTGTATGGTTTGTCTTTTTTAGTTTGGGGAAGTTTTCATCTATTATTCTGTTGAAGATCTGATCAATACCATTCTCTTGGGATTCTTCTCCTTCCTATCTCTATGATGTGGAGGTTTGATCTTTTCATAGTGTCCCACAGTTCCTGGTTGTTCCACTTTTGTGTACTTTTTTTAAACATTTTTTATTGATGCTTTGTGCATTTCATACATCATTTTCCAATTCAGTTCAGGCATATTTCCCTTTCCGTTCCCCCCCCCCCTTTTGTGTATTTTTAAATTTTTCATAATCTTTACTTGAGGTTTTTAGTTGTTCTGTGTTATCTTCCAGGTTTGATATTCTTTTTCTGCTTCCTCCATTCTGCCTGCTGAGCTTTTTCCATTCCTTTCCTCTTGATTGGATGAGTGTTTGATTTCCTTTTCATTTCTCTTCTGATTTCTTAGTATTTCTACTTCTTTTTGGAGCTTGTCAATTCTTCCTGTAGCTCTTTGCTTCGCTGGTTGGTTTCCTTATCTTTTTCAGCATGGGATCTTTTCAGTGTTTCTACTTCCTTCCAGAGTTTGTCATTCTCTCTCTCTAGGTCCTTCTTGAATTCTTCATTCTCTTAGTTTTTTGATTTGCTCTTTATAATCTTAATCTTGTAGTTCTTTAAATATGTTCCCAATTGTGTTTCTGATATCTGTGTCCTGGGGCATCCCCAGAGGGATCCCAGTGAAGGAATCTTCCATAGGGTTGGTAGAGCTTGGTGTGGGATTATCCTGCCCCTTTCCCATGTTGTCTCTTCTTCGTGTTCCTGGCATATGGGCTTCTCCTTGCCTGTATTCAATCAATGTGAGTCCTAATGCCTCTTCACTGTGTTGAAGGCTTGCTTCTTCAAGCATTTGCCTTTGTAATCCCAGTTGGCGGGGGGGGGGGGCCTCTTTACCCCGTGCCCCTGTTCCTGCACTTCAGCTGATCTCAGGAGATCTCCAAGCAAATATATTTTCAAAGTATTAATACAGCCATGTAGATGGAAAGATTTTCTTTCAAGAGTTGTTCAAGAGCTAGTTTGACATGATTTTTTAATGCAAGTGAAAAGAACATGGCCAGAAATGCAGGTTGTACTGCTCGCTTTGCACTAGCTGCATGACCCTCATCGGGCTAAAGAGTCCCTCTCTAGACATGAACAGGTTGCCTGAAACACATCCAGAAGCCCCACAGTTTCCTGTGCTTTGTGTTCTTACTATACCTCTTCTCTATCCCAGCTACATAGGACATATTCTTCATATCCATGTTTGGCCCTTTCAACCACTGTAGATCCTGTGGCCACTATGTTCCAGGAAAATCTTGTGATCCATTAAGAATAGAGAAATTCAGGGCTGGAGAGATGGCTCAGCGGTTAAGAGCACCTACTGCTCTTGCAGAGGACCCAGGTTCGATTCCCAGCACCCATAGGACAGCTAAGAACCATCTTTAACTCCAGTTCCAGGGGAATCTGGCACCCTCTTCTGACCTCCATGGCATTGCTTAGTGGGCAAGGCGGGCATTCAACTGACGACCAGAAGACTCTGCTCTCTTTTAGATCAAGGGCCATCAAAAAGGCCACCATGAAGATGTGGCACTGAAAGAACAAGGAAAGAAACACAACCTAGCCTTCCAGAGGTTCATGGTGACACAAGGAATAGCCTGTAGTAGGGGAGAGGTGGACCAGTTCAAGTTCAGGTAAACAACTGTACGAAGGGGTCTGAGCATGAGTGTGGGGTCCTCTCTGCATTACTGGGGTGTTAGATTTTATGGTGAGTGCCTGGAACTCACCTACTATCGGTGTGAATCCTCACGTTAGGATCCCAGCTCGTTTTTCACTTAACAGCTGTGCTGGATAGCTTTAGTGTCAACTTGACACACCTGGGTTGAGGGAACCTCAATTGGGAGAGTGGCTCCATTGAACTGGCCTCTGGCCACATCTGTGGAGTATTGTCTTGATTGTTGAGCAGTGTGGGAGGGCCCAGCCTATTATGGGTGGTGCTACCCTGGGCAGGTTGTTGTGTATTGTATAAGAGGTCAGGCTGGGCATGGGCCAGGGGAGCAAGCCAGTAAGCAGCCTTCCTCCATGGCCTGTGCTTCAGCTCCTGCCTCCAGGTTCCTGCCCTGAGTTCCTGCCTTGGGCTCCCTCAGTGAAGAACTGACCAAGCTGTTTAGCTGTTATTCTAGTTTCTCTTCAATGGCTGTGACAAAACACTCTGACCGACACCAACTTGGGGAGGAAAGGGTTTATTCAGCTCACATCTCCTGGGTCATAGTTGTGAATGGCTGAGTCTGGACCCAGCACATGGTAGCATCATGTGATGTTTGTCGTCGTTATCGGCGTCCTTTCTGGTTTCACAGCACAGAATCATTCATAGGGAGAAGGACCATTCTCTGAGCACTGAGACAGAGCTCTGAGCTCATTTCTCCTTTCATAGTTGGGATTGGGGATCCCCTCAGGGGATTCCTCAGGGTCTGAAATGCCAAGAGGACGGCAAGGAGGAGCGTCTTCTTAGAAACTGTCACAAGGCGATTTTCACATTCAAACTAACCTAGGGAGTTCTGCTAAGGAAATAGAATAAGAGGAAATATAAATTACGAGGTTTCATTCTCCCTGTTGAAAATGGAGGAGGAATTTTCCTCCCCCCCACCCCATTCTCAGACCATTTACTTAAGAAAATTTGGAAGCACGTTCTCATCCCTTTGAAATATAAATAAATCATAAACCTCTTTGCAGATCATATAAGCCTTTTGTCAGACTGATGACCCAAACGTATTAAATTGGATAGCTCCAGCGGTCAACTCAACACACCTATGAAAAGGGAACCTCGGTTGGAGAATTTCCTCTATAGGATTGGACAGTGAGTAAGCCTGTGAGAAATTTTCTTGATTTTCTTGATTTCTGAGTGATAAGAAAGGGCCCAGCCCACTGTGGGTGGTGTCACCCAGGGCAGGTGTCCTGGGTTGTGTAAGAAAACAGGCTGAGCATAGGCCAGAGGAGCAAGCCAATGAGCTTTCTTTTGTCTTCGCAATTTCTTAGTAGGTGGCCTATCAGGCATGTGTTGTAAATTATTCAAAGTGTTTTCTTTCTCTATTAATTTTTGTTTATTGGATTTCTGAATTCTGGATTTTGTTTGGGGATTTTGTCAGTTTGGTTTGGGGAAGGGTTGTTTGCTTGTTTGTTTTTTTTTAATTTATTATATCTCCTAATTAGGGTATTGTGCCAGTGTGTATGTGGGGGGGGTCTCCACAGTACGAAGTTAGCAGAAGCAGTACTAGGTAATCTGGAAAAAGGAGGGGAGAGGAGAGGGGAGGAGAGGGGAGGAGAGGGGAGGGAGAGGAGGGGAGCGGAGGGGAAGAAAAGAAAAAGAAAAGAAAACCTTTAAAATAAAAAATAGTAATTCAGAGAGCAAAGTTAGAGGAAAATGATTAACATGCTGACTGCTAACAGACCGGGACCTCTAAGAGATGCAGGCTGAGCACTTGCTTCCCCCCAAAATGCCAAAAGCTACTAGGATGTTAACAAATTGCACAACACTAAAGTGCCCCAAAAGGAAACCAAGAAAATGGTCCAAGTTACAACAACAAAAAGAATAAGATATTTGTAAACTGAAAATTAGAAACATGGATAAAAGTAATAAAAAAGACACAAATAAATGAAAAAACATCCCATGTTAATTGGAGAATTAATTTGTTAAAATGTCCACACTGCCAAGAGATCTATGAATTGAATGCAATTCTTATCAAAATTCCAACTGCACAAAAGTAGAAAAAGCAATTCTAACATTCATTTGTAACTACATAAGACCCCAAATAGCTAAAGAAATATTGATCAAGAAGACCAAAACTGGAGATACCATAATGACCTGACCTGACTTCAAGATGTTTTACAGAACCACAGCAATCAAAACAGTATGGTATTGACATTAAAAAAAAAAAAAAGTAGACCACTGGAACTAGAGATCCCAAAAATAAACCCATGTGTCCATGATCAAGTCCTTTCAACAAAAAGCCAAGAACACACACCAATAAATTGTGATGAAGATACTCATTACCACACACTAAATCAACTCAAAGTACATTAGAGACTTAAATGTAAGTCCTTTAACTCTAAACTATAAGAAAATGTAGCACAAAATCTTCATGACACTGGTCTGTCTGGGCAATTTTTTGGCTTTGGGAGATTTTCTTATGAGCTCAAAAACACAGGCAACAAAGCAGAAACTGAATGAGCAGAGCTCTAACAAAGGCAGCTTGCCAAGAATCTATTCTCTGAAAGACCAGAACTCCTTAGGGCTTTACACAATGTCAAGGCATAAACAGGGGCTGTAAAGGCCAGGTCTGATGGTGCATGCCTATTATCCTAGCACTCAGAAGGCAGAGACAGGAGGATCACAAGTTCTAGGCCACAAGTTTTGTGCTACATAATAACATACTGTCTCAAAGCAAACAAAAATTTCATACATGTATATAAATTATAATCATATGCCATCCTTTTACTCTCTCTCCTATTATCCCTCACCAAGACTTCTCCCAAATTTGTCTTTTTACTTTTGATAAACCACTAAGTCCAGTTAATGCTGCCATGTGTGCATAAATACAGGCCACCTACTTGAGTATGGGCAATCTACCAGATCCTCAAAAAACAAAAAAAGTTCTCCCTTCATCAGCAATTTCATTGCCAATGGGCACTTCAGTAAGGGCTGGGGCATAGAGATATCTGCCCCATGTATACTGGGATTTTCACTGACATGATCTTGTTCAGGCAACCACAGCTACTGTGAGTTCATGATTACAATAGCATGTGATGTCCAAAAGACAGCTTTTCAAAGCACTCCTCCCAACCCTCTGACTTGTACATTTTTCGACCTCCTCTTCCACAACATTCCCTGAGCCTTGGTGGTGGTGGGATTGATATAGACACCCAGTGAAGGGCTGAGCACTCAGGCTCTTAATTCTCAACGCTCTGACTGGTTAGGCATCTCTCGGTTGATTACTGCTCAATGTAAAATTAGAACTCTGACAGCAGACAAGTCTATGTGTATAAATGTAAATATTGCCGGGCGTGGTGGCGCATGCCTTTAATCCCAGCACTCAGGAGGCAGAGGCAGGCGGATCTCTGTGTGTTCAAGACCAGCCTGGTCTACAGAGTGAGGTCCAGGCCAGCTGGGACTAAAGGGAGACCCTGTCTCAAAAGTACTCAAAAAATGTAAATATTAAGATAGCATGACCATTTAGCAAAATAACAAGAACAGGTTCTACCCTAGGGCCTATGACCTCCAAAGCCATGGACTTCTGACCATGATTACAGTACCAGGCATGACATTCTCTCCCATGGGGCAGGTCTGAAATCCAATCAGAAAGTACTTAATTACCCCATAGCAGCCATGCCAATATTGCACCAGCAGGCACCTTTTGCCTGGCAGATTGATATTGCAGCATGTAGGACCCAGCAACAGGTAAGACCATTGATGTCCTTTTTCTCCCAGAAGATGATATAGGACCTTCCTGCCCTGCACTATGAAAGCTAGGCAGAAGAGAAGAAGTTTCCGCTCTTCAATTTGGTTTCTCTATGTTTTCTAGCCAAAATATGTGATGTCTTCACCAATAGGTTCTTATCATGAAGCTATGTTCAATACCCAAGGGCAATGGCAATAGCCTGTGTTGTTCTGGAGACCTTTGAAGCTTCCCAGACCAACAACTCACAGGGAGGCACCCCATTCTTTGTACTGCAGTTAATAACCCATTTGTTTTGTGAGCAATGTTGCCTACCCATGCAGGGTAATTCCATTTGAACTCTTTTCTAATTGAAATTTTACAAATTTCATTCAATATATTTTATTGTATTTAGATCCCCTAGAAGTCCCTTGCTAACCTCTACCAAATTTCATGTACTCTAATATATACTGCAGTGATTAAAGGGAGAAAGGTTAAATGTGGTGAGAAATGGAAGGGCACAGCAGAGGAGGGAGTATAGGGAGAGAAAACTAACATTAAAAGCCTTTAGAAAAAAAACATGTGCAAACCTTCCACTATAAAATCTTCTTAATATGTATGCACATACATTATAAAAAAGTATTAAAAGGAGTTACCTTATAACAGGGGGACACTGCTCCTACTAGACACCATATACTAACAAAGTAAATGCCCCAGGCTAGGAATGTGCATTTGAAGCTGTTAACCAGGGTTCTTGTAGACCCTCAAACAATACTACCCATTGCCCCTGTTCTTGGTTTCTCACCAGAATTTGGTGATAAAGCCCTGTTCCTGAAGACACTACATACATGTGCTGTAGAACAAATGAGGAAAAATTGAGCTGGTGCTGACCATCATCACTGGTTAGCTGTCATGGTGTTGGAAGGTGCTATTCATGCTACTGGAGGAGAAAGGTAATCATCAACCTGCCCAGCTGTGAATCTTGCAAGTTACAATTGATCGGGCAGGATATGCTCACCAGTGCAATAGTGGCACAAATGTTATGGAGTAGCCATTGTCAGTTCTGAGCACCCACATGGAAGCTGACAACCCTCTATCACTCTAGTTTCAGGGAATTTGATGTCTTCTTCTGACCTCTGCGGTCATTGCACATGTGGTGCACTTAAACACAAGCATGAAAAGCGCTAGCACTCATATGGATAAAAATATAAATAATAAATAAATTTTATAAAGAGTCAAAGCTGTAGCATGTGGGAACATGTTATAATCAGAACGCTCTGCACAGCCAGAAGACTCCTCACAGTGTCATTGTATGCAGGCCAGGAGGAGAGGAGAACAGGAGGTTAGGAAACCAACCAAAAGTTATGCCTCAGAGGGCTTCCAAGTCTAAAAACTCACTGACAGATATATAGGGGCACAAGGATCAGTATTACTGCTCTCTAGAAGCTGACATTCTTTTATTTATGCAGATGCTTGTCTCTCTCCAACTCTTTTATTCTGGAACACAAGAACCTGGAACTCCCAACAGGTGCTCACTGAACTCAAATATCAGCTTAGCTCCTAGGATGTCCCTCTCCCCCAGCAGTCATTGTTACCTGACAGATCCGCTGCTGCTTCTCCAATCCCTAGAACTTCCTGAATGAGAACTCTAATCCTATGGGTCTCCAGTGTGAAAACCAATTCCAATCCTTACAGGATATATGAGCCCCTTGGAGATCCATTCAGTATCCTCAGTTCCTGATACTAATATATAAAGTGAGTCAGAACCAATACTTTTCCTTCCAGATCCTTCCCAAACCTGAAAAATAAGTGAATGAAAGAATGAATGAATGAAGCTGCCCCATCAAATCATTACTTTTCTGGCTTATGATTTTGTTATTAATCTTCACCTACTTTCAAAATAGATATGAAATCCCCTTTCATTTTCTGAATGCTGATCTTGCTTAGAAAGTACTCATCTTTGACATTAATCACATCCTTTAGTGCCTAGGTTCTAAACAATGTTGAACTGGGTTTGCTCTTTTTCCTGTGCCTGGACCTCCAGGGTTTCTTCAAGTGCATTCAGGTTTTCCCCTCTGCACTGCCACTAGCAGCCCTACTGCCTGATATGACACATCCAGGGTAATGATCCTGCCAGTCACTTCCATGTTCTCACTCCCAGGGCCACACGTCAGCTGGGAGCACTCTATTCTTAAGGTGATCTTCTTGGCTGTCAGGATAATTCTTCACTTTATTGTAAACTCCACCTTAGAGTTTCTTTGTAGTTCTGCCCCTCCCCCACCCCCTTTTAAGCTTCTACTTCCCTTTCAAATTTTTCACTTTCATAACTCAACTTTTTCTAAGTTATTGATGAAAAATAAGTGAGATACTGATTTCCAGGGTAGTTCTGGCATCTGATGAAAACTTTCTGGTACATTTGCAGACCATCAGTAAATAACAAAGCTTTAAGGAGTTTCTGGTATCCTTGAACTGTAATAATGAACTAACTCTAGAGGCAATTCACAGAGAGCAAAAAGTTGTTCTTGAACCTCATCTGTGATTTGTAAGATTCAGTAGACTGTGTCATACTGGCCTGGAGAGATGGCTCCATCAGTAAAGTGCTTTTTCTACAAGTATGAGGACCCGAGTTCAATCCCTAGACCCCACAGAGGAAAAGCCAGGTGCCTATATACCTGTCATCCAGTGCTGGTTAGATGGAGACAGGTGGAACTCTGGAACTTGCTGGCCAGTCAGTCTAGCTGATTCAGTGAGTTCTAGGTTCAGGGTGAGACAGTGTCTCAAAAATAAGTAAGTAAGTAAATAAATAAATAAATAAATAAATAAATAATTAAATAAAGGCTGGAGAGATGTCTCAGCAGTTAAGAACACTGGCTGCTCTTGCAGAGGACCTGGGTTTGATTCCCAGCAGCCACATGGTGGCTAGCAACCATACACAACTCCAGGGACTCCAACACCCTCTTCAACCTCCATGGGGCATTGCAGGACATGGGTACACTTATATACATGCAGGCAATACACTCATATACAGAAAATAAAATATTTTTAAATAAATAAGGTGCAGAGCAACTGGAGAGAAACCTGGTATAAACCCCTGGCTTTCACATATATATACACATAGCATAAGCATTCAGAGAGAGAGACAGAGAATCAGAGAGACAGAGACAGAGAGATGAGACAGAGACAGAGACAGAGAGATGAGGCAGAGACACAGAAGCAGAGATACAGCATTCTTGCTTTGTGGTTTTAGTTTGGAGAAGAAAGTGGTCTCTACCCAAGTTTTCTTCAAACTTACTGAATATGCCATCATTTATAGCTCTCCTTCACCAATGTGACTTTTAAACAATCTTTAATTACCTAGGTTTTCAGTTTAGAAAGCTCAGCAAATAAACTCTTCATTCATGTTGGTGATAACTTCAATCGACAAACAAACCAAAATTTGGATAAAAATCACTTTCATCCAGTGGGATATGATGGTACATGTCTTTAATCCCAGAATTCAGAAGGCAGAGGCAGGTATATCTCTGTGAGTTCAAGACCAACCTGGTCTACATACAGAGTTTAGGCCACTCAGAGCTGTGTAGAGACCAAGTCTCAAAAAAAAAAAAAATCTCCCTTTCTTCCATAGAAAATGCCTATATTTACTTTTCTCTAATGTATATTACTTCAATTTCTAACAATTCTATAGAGTCCTTCCTTTTATCAAATGAAAAAATCAAACAACCACTATATAGAAAAGTTGATGGTGAGAGAGAGAAACAGAGAGAGAGAGAGAGAAAACAAGGAAGAAAAAAGTAGTAACCATGCTTTTAAATTATTTTCTAATGCTTTAACATCTATCCAGCATTGAGGCTATATTTGTGCTTTAAGATGATTAGCACCTTAAAAAAACAAGATGATTAGCACCTTGTAGTCTACACAAGCACCCTGGGAAAACATAAAACTAGCACAGTTTCCTCATCAAACCACAGAGAAACTGATGCCGTAAAACCTTCGGGGAAGGCCAAACGTAAACATTTTGATGAGTATTTTGATACAACTGTGTAATTTTATGTTCCTTTGCAACCCAGAGGAAATATATAGTAGAAAAAAGACCTATAACGTCTTGTATAATACACATTGCCAGCTCTGGTCTTTTTCTCTGATACCTAATAAACGGGATCTCTTGTACCTCCCTATCCCCATTGAGGAGACACAACAGATAGAAGCTTGGGGTGATGATCCACAGTAGATGACATCATCATTATTCTTTCTCACCACTTCAATTTATCACTAAGTGTTTAAAGCATGCAATGGATGGAAAGGGGAAATCAATTTAGAAACTTATAATTTCATGCACTTAGAAATATTTACAGATGTAATGAAGGCTCAGATCTTCCCACAGTGCTACCTAATTACCTTGATTCAAAGGATGGTAAACACTGCCTGGGTCTCAGACTCCCCCAAATAAGGGTCTGACCCAAACCCTAAGTCTCCACAGGTATTGCTGCACAGTTGAGGGTTTCCCATCCTACCATACAGCAAAGCAATAGTCGAACTTCTCCAGGGTTTTAGCAGCAGATTTTTTAGCAGCAGATTTTTAAATGTACAAGCTTTTAAACTTACCCCGATAGCAGCTAAGATTGGAGCTTGGTAAATCCACCTGTCTCCAGCACTAAGTTCCCAGCACCTGAGACACAAAGAAGGAGATTTAGTGAATAAATTTGGCCAAGTAAATAATGAGAATTAAAGTGGAATTTTAAGTTTTACCAAAAATCTCTTGCCCTAGCTTCCGATTAAGCAACAAATACATGAAAAGGCATTCTTATTCTGAAGCATCCCGACCATGAAACATATCATGTGTCCAGATTGCCTTACTGTTAGGGAACTCTTATGTAAGTGAAGTGTTATAAATGTTGATGAGTTGCTTTTAAAGTAATAAAAGTCAAACATTGTTTCTATAGACACACACAAACACACAAACACACACACACACACACACACACACACACACACAACCAGTTGTTTAAATGTGATGTAAATGTACCTTCCTTTCATTAGCATCAAAATGAGACATAATGATTAAAAGTTGTTGACAAGGGGCTGGAGAGATGGCCTGGCGGTTAAGAGCGCAGACTGCTCTTACAGAGGACCCGGGTTTGATCTCCAGCACCCACATGGCGGCTGAGAACCGTCTGTAACTCCAATTCCAGGAGAACTCCAGTTCCAGGGGAATCCAACACCCTCTTCTGACCTCCACGGCATTGCACAACACGGGTGCACAGACCTACATGCAGACAGTACATTCATACACATAAATAAATAAAATATTTTTTTAAATGTTGTTGACAAAAGTCTCTGAAGTTAGAACAATTTTATTTCATTGCTCATTCTTTGTTTGTTTGTTTGTTTGTTTTCTTTTTGAGACAGGGTCTCCCTGTAGCCCCAGCTGACCTGGAACTCACTATATAGACCAGGCTGGCCTTGATCTCACTGTGATCCACCTGCTTCTGTCTCCTGAGTTCTGACATTAAGGTATACAGCACCATATCCAACCCTGCATAAGCCATTCTTAGCCACAGAAATACAACAGAAAATTGACCACAAATGATTCCTACCATAGTTAAAAAAAAAATCTCTGGGCATGGTGGTGCAAGCCTTTGATCCTAACACTCGGGAGGCAGAGGCAGGTGGATATTTGTGAGTTCGAGGCCAGCCTGGTCTACAGAGGGAGTTCCAGGACAGCTGGGACTACAGGGAGACCCTGTCCTGAAAAGATAAAAAAAAAAAAATCATTAGCTGCCTTAAGTAGAAAGGAACTCATTTAGTATAGTTCCCTTGCATTTATTTACAAATCTTTCATCTTTAAACTTCCAAAATATAAATAGGTAGCTTATTGATATCTCCTTTGAACGATACTAGCATGATACTAGTTCCTCACTAAGTGAAGAGTAAGAAAAATTGACAATTATTCATTTTATTTTATGAACCATGATTTTATTCTTAATTTTTTAAAGTTTATTTTTAGTAGTATTAATTTTAAAACCTCACAATTTAACTACTTGTCACATTTATTTCCTAATCCCTAACTATAATTTAAATACTTCATGAGCAGAGATCTCTATGTGTATACATGCATGTGTGCGTGGGGTTGGGGGTTTGTGGGTAGGTGTGGGTGTGTGCACCTGTCTGTCTTGAGGAATCATTAGTGCCTAGAATAACATATAGTATGTAGGTATTTAATAAATATTGGTTGGATTGAACTGATAAAAATTGAATCCAAAATAAGTTTGGTTAAACATCATCCAATCTGGTTTACACTGGTAAAGGTAAAGGTCCTGCAAAGCATAAAAAGCACAGAATTGATATTTTTAAAAATTAGTTCTATGAGGCTAGAAAGATGGCTTAGCAGTTAAAAACACCAGCTATTCCTGCAGAGGACCTGTGTTTGGTTCCCCCTGGCAGTAAACTACAGTCCATAACTCCAGTTCTAAGGGATCCGACACCTCTCCTGACCTCCACAGGAACTGTACAACATGGGTGCCCTTATACATATCCAAGCAATAGACTCATACCCATAAAATTAAAATCATAAATAAAATATTAAAAAATAGTTCTACTTGGAAGTCTGAAGTAGCACTTGAAGCAGCTGTTTTAAACTTAGTCACATACATGAAAGGCTTCCATTTCTTCCTACTTAGACAAAACTCAGTATTGACTATATCAATAGTAATTATATAAAGAATTTTTGGAGGTAAAATGATAAGTTTTTAAATTCTAGATGATAAACTTATCCAGAAATTACATTTTATAAACAACTTATAAACAATGAAATGCCATTTCTACTATTTTTTTTATTTTTTTTTTAATTTTTATTTATTTCAGTATGTGTATGAATGTACTGTCTGCATGCAGGTGTGTGCACAGTGTCGTGCAATGCCGCGGAGGTCAGAAGAGGGTGTCGGATTCCCCTGGAACTGGAGTTCTCCTGGAATTGGAGTTTCAGACGGTTCTCAGCCGCCATGTGGGTGCTGGGGATTGAACCCAGGTCCTCTGTAAGAGCGGTCGGCGCTCTTAACTGCTAGGCCATCTCTCCAGCCCCAATTTCTACTATTTTTAAAAGATAAAATATTTTAGTACATCTCACAACTGTGTATTTTTATTTTTTCTCATGCAAGTAATATATTCTCTCAAAAACCACAACACTGAGACTCCTCAGTCCTCCTGTGTTCCCATCTACCTTTGCCCCAAACCCTCCTTATTATAGAAAATATCGCATTACCTTGTTATGTATGCTTACAGAGCTCATGTTTATTCAAACAAATGCAAATGTTGCATTCTTATTTTTTCCCTATTGTTGTATTTTAGATCATAAATTACCCCCCAAAGATTCCCAGCTTGCAGCATCATTGGGAGATAGTTGGACCTCTACACTAAGTCAGAGCCTAGTACAAAGAAGTTGAACTATTAGAACAATGCCTTTGGAGAAGATAATGGAACTTTCTTTTTGATTCCCAGACACCAGGAAGTACACATCCCTTCTGCCATAGACTCTCACTATTTTGGACTCTCACTATGTTGGACTAAGCCCAAAACACCAAGGACAACCACCCATGGACCCAAACCTCTGAGAGTCACAATAAACCATTTTCACTTGATTGTCTTGGGTATTTTGTCACAATGAAAGAAAGCTTGTTGTAACCATTAATACTGAATGTCAACTTCACAAGATCTAGAATCATCTAGAAGACAAACCTCTGGACTCTGGGTGTGTCTGCAAGTTTCTCAATTAGATGATCAATTTGGGAAGATCCACCCTAATTGTAGGCAGCATTACTCTATCAACTGGAGTAAATAATAATAAATGGAGAAAACAAGCAGGGCACGGGCATTCATCTTGCTCTGATTCCTGACTGCAGGTGCAGTGTGACCATCACCTCATGCCCAACCTGCATGGCTTCTCTGCTATAATGGACTGTACCCTCAAACTGTAGCACAAATAAGGCCTCTTAAGTTGCATTGGTAAGTATTTTGACACAGAAACAATAAAAGGAACATACAACTGACAACACTTTTCTGACAGGAAAAAAAATGTAATGTGCATTTTTTCCTTTTAAGTATAAATAAATGTACATGCATAGATTATCATGTTGGTACCAAGAAAGATCAATAACACAGCATTCTGTTGCAAAGCTGTACCAAAGAAATCAACTAGACTCCTACAGCACACTATAATTCTGACCAACCAGGTTGAAATCTGCATAGCAGATGAACTTGAAATCTTAATAACTGTTGTGGAATGTTTATGCTTATACATTATTGAACATTTCCAATATTGTGTATGTATAAGCATCTATCTTCATATTATTCAGCAGACAAGAAAGATTAAAGATTGCTACTAAGGTGTACAGAACATGGATAATACTTCCTTTAAAAGTTTTTCCTAAAAGTCTCAAATGTATTAGGTGAATATAAACTGAACATTTATTTACTAGTTATAAGGCTTTTTGATTCCATGCATTTTCATTTCATTTTTTAGCATTTGATAACATATAACATCTTCATAGTCTTCTTTCTTTGTGTCAGTGACATTTCATCAAGTCCTGGGATTCAATCATGCAATTTTAGCTCTCCAAAATAATTATATTTAGAAGTAGGTCAAAATCAGCTACCTCTAAATGTATTTTTAACAGTTTTATTTCAGTGGGTTAGAGTGTCAGAATTTCAAATTTGCTTTTTTATACAATAAGAGAGACACATGAGATTTCAGACTTTTTGAAGGAAAAGCTATGAATCTTTATTTTAAATTAATTTTTCAATGCCCCAGACCATACAGGGCCATACACTGCCTTCTGTTCACATGATTTTAAGTAGATTTTAACATTCTGGGAGATTTACTTCTAAAAGCTGGGGTATCAGGTACAAAGTTCTTACTAGAAAGTAAAACTTCCTTTACCAGTGCTGGAAGTTTGCACCCTTCTGCCAGAGGGATCCAGGGTGTGTGTGTGTGTGTGTGTGTATGTGTGTGTGTGTGTGTGTGTGTGTATCGCTCTATAGCTCTTCGCTCTCTTGCTCTCTTGCTCTCTTGCTCTCTCTCTCACCAACACATTCAGTAACAGAGGAGGCAAGAATACTGGTCTCTGAGAGTTTATGCAAATGGGTCCTGAGAATGTTCTAGTGTATCTTTTTGCAGCCTTTTCCATTGACGGTCCCACTTTTCTTCCCAAGTGCTGGAACTTAAGTTTACCAAAAAAGTTACAGGCTCTCCACACAGCAGCATCTCTTAGCTCTTTTGAATGAAGCAAGAAGAAAGTACTCAGGTGCTATATCAGTTTCATTTCTGTTAGCGCAATAAAAAAGCAACTTAATGGAGTAAAGGGTGTGTTGGGCATACAATGTCCAGTTACAGTCCATCACTGAGGGAATCCAAGGCAGGAGCTTCTCATCCACAGTCAACAGCAGAGAGGAGCAAATGCACCCATGCTGCTGGCCTCCTTGCTAGGTTTCCTCGGCCAGCTTTCCCCTGTCTTACATAGTTTAAGACACCTTGAAATCATCCCCCTAGGGAATGATACCACCCAGAGTAAGCTGAGTCTTCCTACATCAATGAAGACCAGATGGTTCCCCACAGACATGCACACAGGCCAACCTGAAAATTCTTCAATTAAGGCTTATGGAAATGACTTTTTCTGGGGAAGACTGTAATAAGCATTCACAAATTGAACTTTTACATAACTTTGTAAACTACATGAATCATATGTTTTGAGAATGATGAAAACTATGTACCTCATTTAAGGAAAACAATATAATCAGCCCTACATGATTTAGAATCCTAGTATAACAAACTCTTATAAGCTAAGCTGAATGAACAACTTTAATCATATACCATGTTCCCTACTGTCACTTAGACATGCTCCTGACTCAGAACAATGTATATGTGAGTGAGATATGACAGCAATGACATTATAAAAAATGCCTCCCCCACAAACATTGAAAACAACATAAGGACACAGATTGATGAGATCTGTTTGTGCCTTTATATGCTGCTCTAAGTCAGTCAGGTCAGAAAAACAACTTCCTTTATAAAACTGTTATCAAAGGTTGCTCAGACTGGGGTTCAAGAGATGGCTCAGTGGTTAAGAGCACTGAGTACTCTTACATACGACCTGGGTTTGGTTCCCAGCACCCACATGGTAGCTAACAACCACCTGGAATTCCAGTTCCAAGGGATGTAATGCCCTCTACTGCCCCTGTGTGGATTACATGCACATGAAGAACTTACATGCATGCAGATAAAAGCACTCATAAAATAAAATGTTTTAAAGACTGTTCATGTCTTTCTTGATGTGCTGTTCAGTAAATATGAAAGGAGCCCTTTGTTAGAGAATAGAATAGAATAGAATAGAATAGAATAGAATAGAATAGAATAGAATAGAATAGAATAGAATAGAATAGAATAGAATGAAAAGAAAAGTAAAAAGAAAAAAAGAAAAGAGAAAAGACACAGTTCTGAGAGAAATCAGAATACCTCAGAATAAGATCTGGCCCATTCTTGGTCAAACTACTCTAAGAGTGAAGTTCTTCATTAATAGTTCACCTGCCTCAGATTCTAAATTGTCACAAATTGATATTTAAAAATAATCATCAAAAGTGTTGCTGTTTTGTAAATAAATATAACAAGAAACAAAAATTACTCACTTTGCAATTGTATTTGTAAAACTGTTCAATCATCTCAGTCGCCCTTCGTGTGATAACACTATTGACAGAATCATAGGACCAGAAAAGACTTACTGTGCATTTCCAATATAGTTTTGGGTATCTTTTGAGAGTGGGTCTGTTCTGCTTATTTCTAAATAGCCAAAATTCAGAAAAAATGAAGTGCTTTTAAAAAGGCCAACTCAGAGCTTGGGGTAGATCTTACTGGTAGAGTGCTTGCCTAACTATAAGTCCCTGGCTGGGTTCAAAAGTCAGCTACACAGACACAGATGAACAGAGAAACACACACACACACACACACACACACACACACGTGTGCACAAATGGTCAAGTCCGAAGAAGCTGAGTTTGAAATGTTAAGAATGATGGATGATCCTTCCTTTGCAGATACACAAGTCTGCTCTCTTCACTTGAGCTTCATAATGTGACACTATACATAGGTCAGATTCCACCCAAAAGAACCACAAAGATTTACTTCCTATAAAAATATTGACTATCATAAGAGATTGAATGAATCATGCGGTTTTTTTAAGCTGTTTTTAAATTTTATTTTATTTTTTATGTGTATGACTGTACTGTCTTGCATGTAGGTCTGTGCGCCCATGTCGTGCAATGCCGCGGAGGTCAGAAGAGGGTGTCGGATTCCTCTGGAACTGGAGCTCTCCTGGAATTGGAGTTACAGAAGGTTCTCAGAGGCCATGTGGGTGCTGGGTCCTCTGCAAGAGCGGTCAGCACTCTTAACCGCTAGGCCATCCCTCCAGCCCCAAATCATGCAGTTTTTAACCATGCCAAATAAGTGGTAATAAAGTGTAATGTTTTATGCAGTCAGATATAAAATGACCCTCTCAATCTAGATTAGGAATTTGTAGAATTCAAGATTTTATAATAAGGCCAGAGAAAAGTAAAATATTTTACAGTGTAGAATCTCATAATCTAACACTATTAATATTTTATATTATTTCAAATATGTTAGAGCAATATTTAGTGATAGCCATATTTTTCAACATTATGTGCATGATGGATTCTTTGACTTACAAATACTTTGACTTACAAAGTATTACTTGGGTTAACAAGATAGCAAGCACCAGTGGTGTGATCTTCCACCTGCTCACAGCATATCCTAAGTTTTACTCCCTTACTGATCTCTGTCCCTTTCCTTCTCACAGTGTCTAAATTGATTACATAAAACCATGGAGTTCAAAATCTTAATCTGCCTGTGATTCTTTCTGTCCTATGATTTAGGAGTGGAACTGTTTTCTTTACATACGCATTGGTAACCTCCTGGAGGCTGCCATTGCATCCAGGAAACTTCCACGTGGCTTCCTTAAGGGACAGCAGCTTCAAGAACAGCCAGTGTGCATTTCAAGCAGAAGCCTTGAGGCTCTCTGTTACCCCTCACTAACTCCCACTTTCTTTTTTACTTACCTGGTATCAGACAAAGTGGCTCGTGCCACTGTCCAGGCCACAACAAATGCCACTGGAAATCCTGCAACCATAAAAGGATTTGGAAATTATATTTACCTTAGGATCAAGGATCTTTTTGTTTCTCATCTGAATATAACATTTGCAATTGGAAGAAAAAAAGGGACATATAAAAATTATTGATATTCTGGCTGTGGTGGCACACACCTTTAATCCTAGCACTTGGGAGGTGGAGGAGGGCGGATCTCTGTGAGTTCAATGTCAGCCTGGTCTACAGAGTGAGTTCCAGGCCAGCTGGGGCTACAGGGAGACCCTGTCTCAAAAAGACAAAAAAGTTATTGATATGAATAATTGTATGTAATTTCACCTTGTCACCTTGAGAAGTGAGTGGGAACACAGAGGACAAATTGTGCCTGAGAGTCTGATGATGGAGCTTTCATGGCAGGGACGTAAGTAGGGTGAAACCACACTTGGAAGGAACTGAAATTTTCAGAGCCAGAAACCAGCAGTGGGTGGTACATTCTGGATTTTGCCATACACACACATGTTTTCAAGGAGCAAAGCAAGGACAGAAAAAAGCAGGGTGAAGCTGTGCTCTTAAAAACTTTTGAACTGTTTTCATTCTAAAAGTAGAAGGGATGGAGAATTGGCCAGCAAGTTCTAAGTCAGGAAGGTTGATTTCTCTTTAAGCTTCTTCCTTTTCCCTCTAGCACCGACTCCAAACAGAAGCATCTGCCTGCATTCACTGTTTGACAACGGGCAACTGCTATGTCAGCTTGATGATTTGTGCATGTGATATTTCATCTTCATAAATAACAAACACCCCTGAGATGGCAATATTAAATCTATTATACTGAATTTGCAGGAGTCCTTTGCCCCCAGTAAAAGCTGAATGCTTAAATGGTGCTATAGGTGATTAAACTTTCACATCACAGAAAAAAAAGCTTAAGCCAGAACTTTTATGGAAAGTGCAATGGAGGAAGACTGGAAGGTTGCATGCATAATGCTTGTGAAAGGGGTTTGAACAAAGGAAATATGGACACCATAATTAAAACACTACCGAATTTAGGAAGCACATAACATTAAGAAGAAAAAAACATTTTCATCTAGTTTAGAATATTTTTGTCAACCACAATTTTAAATTCTTTATCTTTAAAAGACACATTTGTAGGGTTTCTTTGTATTTTGTAAACTCAAATGAAGCAGGTACTTTAGAAAAGGTTGGAAATAAGTCATTGCTCATTATAATGAATTGAACCTCCGCCTACCTACTGTTGAATTTTATGCTACAGTACACTCTGATTTTTATTGTGTGTGCAGCTCTTATTTTAATCTCATGTTGTTTATTTCATCAACTTTACCTGTTTGATTCTTGCTGTTACTGAGGTTCAGCTTACATAGCTGTCTTTCTGCCTATTTATTCACCCCTACTCATCCATCCAAGCAGTCATCTATTGAGTACCAATTAAGGGAAATGTAAAACACTATTCTACTCCCAGAAACTAAAGTAATGAAGACAGTGTTACTGCTTACATAAAATATGTACTCTGGGAAAAGAGGAAAATTAATAAAGAAACTTCAGTTATCAATTGGAGAAGTCGATCTCTCTCTCCCTCCCTCCCTCCCTCCCTCTCTGCCTCCCTCCCTCCCTGAGACAAGGTCTCACTATATAGCCCTGGCTGGCCCGAAATTCCTGGTATATCCTAGACTGGCACAGATGCTTCTGAAAGGATGGTTGAACAGACCTCACATAGGTCTCTTCATAGTTGTTTTTCTTGGCTATTGTTAAAGCGTCTGTCTCTGATCAACATTTTCACAGTTTTTTCAGATCTGTAAAACCTGCTTCCTTTACATTCTCCTGTTCATGCACTTTCCTGAATAACAGGATTGATCCTGCTCAAGGTGCGCTGTGTTTTACATGATTATATTTCTTTGATCATCCTCTTACCATACTTTCATTCACAAGACTAGTTCATAGACAACCATGGAAGTTTTAGAGGCCAAATTAGGGCTCATTAAGATTTTTTTTCAAATCACTGATCTTAGCACCACATTCTTATATAAGTAGAATTTTTAAAAATGACTGTTTTTAATTTAATGGTTAAATGAAGTAAATGTAGTGCAACTTTGTTAACCAATATAGGTATTTACTAAAATTTCAGTTATTTTCACAAAACCAGTATAAGTTCTATGAAGAACACATTTTACAAATTAAAGATTTTAGACGTACATATGATCAGAACAGGCAAACAAAAAAAAACCCAAAACGACCTAAAATGTCAGGCTACATACTTCTGCATATGTGTTATAAAGTGACTTTGGTATGTTTTTGCTTCCTCTTTCTTACCATGTGTTCTCTCTTACATAACATCCATTCTGCCATGTAATGTCACCTGCTGTGAAACCCACATCAGAAGCCCATGCTCTCAGACTTAGAGAATTGTAACCTAAATGAACTTTTCTGTACACATCATCTAGCTTCAGCTACTTTGTTATAGCAACAGAAAATGGACTAAGATAGGGACATTAATAGATATCTCTGTATTTAAACTCTATTTACCACCAAATGAGTGATCAAAAAAATACTTGCTGGACTGAGATCACCTTATATACATGTAACACAATGAAGCACTGTGCCTTCAGATGAGTTTCAAAACCCACCTGATGTAAAAGTTTTCATGAAAGCATGAAAACAGGTTCATAACAAAATGAAATTACCAGAATAATAACTTTAAATAATAAGCAGACATTGGCATCCCTTTTAATTTTCACAGCTGAAAATTAAGGATAGAAAGGCTAAGTACGACATTGAGTAATGACAAAAACTAAACTGGAAGTTTTAAAATACAAAATCAAAATACAGAAAATGTGTAGATGAAACAATCAATGGAAGCAAGAGTAAAGTTTGTATGAGAACTAAGGCAAGAATGGAGGAAGTTAGGGACATGTTGGGCTGAACCAGAAAAGGCTCACTATTTGCCTTCACTCCTCACTGCATCTTTTGGATTAAAAAATCCATAAAAGCAGTCTTCTTAAATATTTGCCTTTAATTAGGCAAAGGTCATTGGATCTGTTTCTCTTCGGATTGGAACATTTCTTCAATGTATTGTGAGGAATCATTAAAATCAATACAAATAATGCTAACTACAACATGATAATTTCTATTTATTTATCTAGCCAAAGAGGATTTAAAGCTTTAACAGACCCAAGCAAGAAAATGAAGCCAACCAAGTTCCCTTCTTCAATGAACCCAGTAGGTTACATCATCAGGGGGAAAGTATAAAACAGGATTCTCTGTGAATTATTTATACTACAAAGCAGCTATCATGTTTTTGAGCATAGGTAGAATGAATTTATAAAAACAAACAGGGCTGGAGGGATGGCCTAGCAGTTAAGAGCACCGACTGCTCTTGCAGAGGACCCAGGTTTGATCCCCAGCACCCACATGGTGGCTGAGAACCATCTGAAACTCCAGTTCCAGGAGAACTCCAGTTCCCGGGAAATCCAACACCCTCTTCTGACCTCCACAGCATTGCACGACACGGACACACAGACCTGCATGCAGACAGTACATTCATACACATAGAGAAAAATAAATAAACAATAAAATCACCCTATAAGTTTTAAGATAAGGAACACCAATCTATTAATCAGATTTAAATATGTAATTTGGTGATTGAGAGTTTGATTTGGAGCCGTCATTCTTTTTACTTTTATTTTATGTGTATAAGTTTTGTCTATATGTATTTAAGTAATCCCATGTATGCAATACCTGTACAACTTACAGAGAACTGTTAGCCACCACATGGGTGTTGGAAACTGAACCCAGGTCCTCTGCAAGAGAAGTTGGTGCTCTTAACCATGGAGCCATTTCTCTAGCCCCAAATAGTCTTAAAAGGATATTACTATTCTTTTGTCTATTTGGGGGGTGTCATTTATTTTTTGTTCTAGTTTGGGTTTTTGTTATTTTTCTTGTTGTTTTGAAACTCTCCTGGAACTCACTATGTAGATCATGTTAGCCTTGATCTCACAGAGATCTGTCTGCCTTTGCCTCCTGACTGCTGGGATTACAGGCATGCACCACCATACCTGGTACCTTTAGAATATTTCCTAAGAAATGGGGTTCCAAAGAGAGATTCAGAATACAAGCTAGTATAGAATCTTGAGATTGTGGGTAATTGAATGAACCAACTGTTACATGAAAGATGGTTTTGTATTGATCTTCATGAGAATTAATGAACTTCCACATGTTCTTAAACTATACCATGAAATGAAGACCTCAAAGAATGATGCTTATCCAATGCTGAAATCCTTGTGAACAAATTAACAAAAGTTGTAATAGAAAGTTAGAAATCTATCCTTGCATAGAAGCTCACTAGAGACATAGGTCATTTATTTTCCCTTAGAAAGATTTGAAAACAAGTTCTCAGTTTCAGTGTTAAGAACTCCTGACTTCAACTAAGTAAACACAGACTGTGCTGAGTGCCATATCCCAAATAAACAGTTTATAAGAAGATTAGACCCTGTTGTCAAGCCGTAAGAAGAGAAAATTAATTCATGATGCACATGACCAATGATGCACAAATTCAAATCATAAACAGGAGAGCTGGCTTCACAAACAAAACTTTAGTCATAGCAATTATTATTTCAAAATAAATGAAGTGTTCAAGTAAGCTAACATCTTTGTTGTCCTAACGGCTATTAATTACTTACCAGGAGTTTTCATTTTCCTAACTTCACATTTTCAAATATTAAGACAACAGTAAAGCAAGACAGGCAAAGGAATGTTCCTGCTTCATTGGGGAGGGGAAAACACACTTCCAATTTAGTCTTGAGACATTTAGTAACTTTCTCATGAGCTGAGTACCTCATAATTCAAATACTAAAGTACCAACCAAGATCTGCAATGGCTAAATCTACCAACTTTTCTCTATTTTAACCACCTCTGAGTTTTAGTTTCCTTTAAGTTTTAACAAGTACACAGTTTCCTTTCTTCACTGCCTGATCCAGTAATTGCCCCAATACTGGGAAGTCATTTGTGGAATGTGAGCTGAATATCATGTTTTTTTAAATGCTTTACAAACAGGAATACAAGTAATCACCTTCTACAAGCCACAGCATTCGGCTTGTTTTGGTTTGTAACTTTATGTGTTAAATACAGTCAAAATGGTCTTGTAAGTACTTTCCTGACATACTCATTATTTGACTTAGAAACCCAAATCAGAGATTTACCACTATAGTTTACAAATTTGAAATTCAAAAATGTTATGGAGAAATTATTGATGGAACAGACAGAGCCTCGCAGTTTTGATGTCTACACCGAATAACATGTTCTTTCAAACTTCCTCCACAGAATTCTAGTGAGAACATGGCTTAGAAACGTTAACCATAAATTAAGCTTGAAAAGTTTGTTACTGCCAGGAGAGCTGCAAAGTTGACCTTAATAATTTTGTTTTTCTGAGATAGGATCTCACTGTGTAGCCGTGCTGTCCTGGAACTCACTGTGTAGACCAGTCTTGATTTGAACTCACGGAGTTCTACCTACTACTGCCTTCCAAATGCTAGGATTAAAGGTATGTGCCACCATGACCAGCCTGATCTTAATAATTTTTATTTCAATGATACAAAAAAAAAAGTTTGAGGTTATTTCAGAAAAAAATGGCTGAAGGAATGCTGATGATGGACATGGCAGAATTTCCTCAGGTCCACAACCATCCGAAAGAAGAAATGCAAGTGCTTACCCCAGCCAACCAAGATGAAGCCCCACAGGTATTTGGTGTCCGAAAAGAAAGACACAAAGATTAAGTTATGCAGGTAGAGACCTTCCACCAGGATCCAATAATAGTTTGTAGCCAAGAAATAAATAAACATCACAACAGCAATCTTGCACCCAACCTGTTACAAATAAACCAGAATTATATCAAATTAGGACATTTCACTATACTGGATGCCAACCGGAGACCACTAAAAAAGAAATCTCTATTTCTCTTTTGATAATCTAATATGTCTTCTTGTATATAAGAAGGCTAAGAATACTGAATAAACAGAACCAAATTATTTTGACATAGGATTTTTCAGACTACAGACTTGGTTCTGTTTCTAAGGTATTTTTTTTTCTTTTAGAAATTACAGATTTCATAAATCTGTTCCTTATAAAAATAATACACAATCATGAGGGAAAATTGGAAACAAAACATAAAAATGTTAGTCATGTTTCTATCATGAACTTATTTCATTCTGGTCTTTATTATGCTTTATTGCAGCAAAATAAATTATACCAAAACTTAATTGTTGAAAACAGCAAACATTTCACATTCTAGGAGTCTATAATGGTTCTGCTGCTGTGGCTGAGATCAGCCAGAATCACTCACAAGATCTACTTTGCCAGGTGCACTACCACTTCCACTTTTTTTTGGTCTTTTCAAGACAGGGTCTCCCTGTAGACCCAGCTGTCCTGGAACTCACTCTGTAGACCAGGCTGGCCTTGAACTCACAAAGATCCTGCTTCTGCCTCCTGAGTGCTGGGATTAAAGGTGTGCACCACCACACCCAGCTACTTCTACTTTAAACACTAAGAAAATCAAGTCACAGGGCCAGGCCAAGATCACACACGACAAGAACCACAAACTACAGGGAAACAGCAGAGACACGGAATGGGAATTCATTAGGGCTATTGAGAACATTAATCTATGATAATAAGTTCCAAATGGCTGGCAACCAACTTTGATCATCTTCACCCAACAAAATTAACTGAACTACTGTGTGATCCTAAATATTAAGGCTGAATCAAGTGTCTTGGGATTTTTGTTGGCACAGAACTTTGGGTGTAGAATAAATTACCTAAATACCATGGCCTTTTAAATCCCAAGGTTCTGGCTTTGCTGATGAGATTTTACTTTTCAAAGTGGAAACCCATGGCAAACAGCTGCTATGGTCCATGTGTCAAACACCACTCAGTCATGCACTTTGTAGAATGTTCTTGAAGAGCTCAAATGAGTGATTAGACATCAGAGGAAGTCAAAATTTTTTCAATATTCTGATTTAACTAATTTAGAGAGAAGGTGAAACAACCCAAAACAACTTAAGAATTATTGAGTGGTTTATGAAATTGTACTTATTTGCTTTAAAAAAAAAAAGAACTGATGTGAAATGGTAAGAACACTTACATACTGTGACTTGTCCACAGAATGACCTCTGATGAGGTTCTGCAGATCACCCTGCACTGCCAAAGACTGCAGCCCCTCCATTCCCAAGTGAGTCTGCACCACTCTGTCCTTGACAAAGATGCTTACAGCTCTCAGCATAAAAGATACGAATAAATGCAGGTGGATATAGTTCCTGGTGCAATGCAACCGTCTACGTAGAGAAAATATTCGTTATTTAGATTGGATGAAAGTAGAGACAGAGGAAGACAACACCTCAGTGAGCCCAATCTTCACCGCCCCCCAACACAGAAAAACATGGTCAACTCACAAAGCAAATTATTATTAGTCTTCCAACAGAAGCAACTTGGATCTAAAATTAAAATGCAACTTTATGAGTATTAGTGTCAAATCTATTGTAATCATGTATCTAAACTTGACAGTGCTATGCTATATTACACTCCAGTGCTATAGTGTGCTATCTATTGAAGCAATAAATTATTAACAGAGAATCTCTCTTTCTCTCTCTCCCTCTCTCCCTCTTGCTCAGCTTTTCTCTTAATTTGTAATCCATCAATAAGACTCTAGTACATGTTGGGTTAAAGGACTAGGAAATCAGAAAAGAAATTCTGAGTTCTCAACTAACCCATGCTCCTCCTGCTACAAACATGGGGTTGGAAATGCTCGAGTCTGACTCTGCTTTGGTTCCATTTTTTTTATCCTCAAGTACTATTTGGATCTCACTTCGTTCACCTTTTCTACCCTCCAAAATCACTACACATTTTACATGGTGCAAACCATGGTGTGCTACCTCACACTGCCCACTAATTTCATCAGTTCCTGGTCTCACAAACCAGTTGTGTATTGTCAGCACATACATCCTCTACAGCTCAATTTTGATTATTATAAGTTTATGTTGACTTAGATTATATAGAATTTTATTAGTCACAAATTTAATGCCCTTTTATGTGTTGGTATCAAAAATTGAAAACATTCTTTTGTCCAGTAACACCAAAGTCATTTGAGAAAAATGAAATGAGTCACTCCACCATGAATGAAAACTTTTGTTAAACTCTATGCTGTACCACTTTGCAAACAAGTAAGCTGAAATACCAGTTCATTAGCTTAAAGGCTTCACAATGCTTTGATGCTTTCAGTTTTTAAAGAAACAATGAATGAAAAAGAAAATGAATTGTCAAAGACAATAACAATAGGTTTTATTCAAAATCTTATACTGGCAGAAAAAAGGAGGGTTGAGGTGAAAATGTAGCTCACTTGGTAGAGTGCTTGCCTAGCATATGTGAAGCCCTGAGGTCAATCCCCACCACCACATAAACCAGGTGTGCTGTTTCATACCTGTAATCCTGGCATTGGGGAGATTAAGGCAGAAGGATCAGGATTGGGTCATCCTCAGCTACATACTGAGTTTTAGGCAAGCCAAGTCTACATGAGGCCCTGACTCAAAAAAATTATATACTACTAGGAAAAAGTCGGGGAACATAGATTGCATGAGTCGGATGTCTTCTATGATTAGGAAGGATATGTCCCTTCTGGGAAAGAGTCACTAGAACTCACTCACCTGAAGTAGCCAATGATGAGAATGGCCACAGCCAGGGAGCAAAAAGAGATGGAGTATCCAACAGTATATAGGATGTAGAGGCTTTCAAAGAACTCTTGCTGTAGGGAAAGAGACAGTCAACATATGTAAATTGGTTCAAAACAGAAATGTCTTTTGCGGGGATATTATTTCTAATCCTAACTTTTATGAGCTGTAATTTATGAGCAATAAAATGTACAGGGTTAAAATGAGCTGCTTGACAGGTTTTGACATACCAAGGTAAGCCACCCACTCTTCACCCCCACACAACCACTTTTCCAAATCTCTGTCACCACAAATTAGCTTTTCCTTTTCACATACCACATATTCTTCCAGACTGTGCTTGGACTTTACAAAAGTCTAAAACAATAAGCTCTTTTGTCAACAAACTACATTAAATAATCTTTGATACTGTTATATGCATTAATTCATTATTCTCTTTTAAAAGATTTATTTTAAAATGACAGATTTGACACTTGAAAGATAATAACAAATAAATCCCAATCCCAACAGACAAGAAGAAATAACAAAAATCAGAGAAGAGATTAATGAAATAGAAACAAAGACAGCAATACAAACAGTCAATGAGTCCAAGAGCTGATTCATTAGAAGGATAAACAACATAGATAGACCTTTAGCCCAGTTAACCGAAGGAAGCAAAGAGCAATTCCAAATCAACAAAATTAGAGATGAAAGGGAAACATCATAACAGATAACAAAAAGATCCAGAACATTATACAGGAATACTTTTAAAGCCTATGTTCTATTAAATTTGAAAAAATCTAAAAGAAATGGATGAATATCTGAAATCATAGGAATCACCAAAGCTTAACCAAGAAGAGATCAACAGTTTAAACAGACCCATAATGTAGAAGGAAACTGAAACAGTAATAAGAAACCTCCCAACTAAAAAAAAAAAAGCCCAAGCCCAGATGGATTTATGGCAGAATTCTACCAGACAATTAAAAAGGATATACAGGATATACAACCAATATTATTTAAGTTATTCGAAAGGATAGAAACAGAAGGAAATCTCCCAAATTCCTTCTAGGAAGTCAGCATCACTCTAATACCAAAACAATGCAAAGATACAACCAAAAAAGAAAACTATAGACCCATATCCTTAATGAATATAGATGCAAAAATTCTGAACAAAATACTTGCACAAACCACATACAGGCACACATCAAAAAGGTAATCCACCATAATCAAGTCAGATTTATTCCTCATGATGGAGAGATTGTTCAATATATGTAAATCAATAAATGTCATAAATCATATAAATGGACTCAAAGACAAAAACCACATGGTCATCTCAATAGATATAGAAAAGGCCTTTGATAAAATTCAACATGCCTCTATGTTTAAAGCACTTGATAAAATTCAAACATGCCTCTATGTTTAAAGCACAGTTCCCAACTAGAATTGCGAAGGGTGTGTCCAAGTCAGACCACAATAGTGACCAAGCCCTACAAACAACCTAGAGGAATTGGCTAGTAGGAAGCAGAGTGAGTACAGTGCTCAGCAGGGTACCAACTGTGCTGTTACCTACCCAGTTTTTGGAGAACCTTCAGAACAGAAAGGGAAGAGTGAGTCAAATTTCCAATATATGACCAAAATTGAAAGCCTGAAACCTAGACAAGTCAACACTCCATAAACAAAGAGAAAACAATGAAGGCATCTGAATGAAACAAGCAAAGCAAGCCTTTAACACAGTGAAGAAACAAATGAGATTCGCATCAGAATACAAGAAACCCATATGCCAAAAAGCACAATGAGAGAACAACATGGGAAAACCACAGAATAATTCCGCACCAAACTCTACCAACCTATAGAAGATTCCTACAATGAGATCTCCCTAGTGGTAACCCAGGACACAGATCTTAGAAGAACAATTGCAGACATATTCAAAGAAATCAAAGAATATAAAGAACAAGTCAGAAAATTAGGAGAAAGAATGAAAAACTCAAGAAGGACCTAGAGGGATAGAATGACAAACTCCAGAAAGAACTAGAGGGAGAGAATGACAAACTCTGGAAGGAAGTGGAAACACTGGAAAGATCTCATGCTGAAATAAAAAAGGAAGCCAATCAGCGAAGCAAGGAGTTACAGGAAGAGATCGAGAAGCTCCAAAAGGAAGTGAAAATACTAAAGAAGTCACAGAATAAAATGAAAAAGAAAAGCAAACACTCACCCAATCAAGAGCAAAGGATGGGGAAAAGCCCCAGTAGAATGGAGGAAGCAGAAAAAATAATATCAGACCCGGAAGATAACACAGAACAACTAAAAAGCTGAAGTAAAGATACACAAAAGTGGAACAACCAGGAAATGTGGTACACTATGAAAAGATCAAAACTCCACATCATAGGGATAGAGAGGAAGGAGAAGAATCCCAAGAGAATGGTATTGATCAGCTCTTAAATAGAATAATAGATGAAAATTTCCCCAAATTAAAAAAAGACAAAAAGGTGTGGTGGTGTATGCCTTTAATCCTAGCAGAGGCAGGCAGATCTCTGTGAGTTCAAGGCCAGCCTTGTCTACAAAGCGAGCTCCAGGCAAGCTGGGACTAAAGGGAGACCCTGTCTCAAAAACACACACAAAAAAAAGACAACCCCATACAAATACAAGAAACACATAGAACTCTAAATAGACAAGACCAGAAAAGAAACACCCCACTCCATATCATAGTTAAAATGCTAAATGCACAAAACAAAAACAAAATTCTGAAAGCCACAAAGAGAAAAACACAAGAGAAAAACAAGTTACACATAAGGGGAAACCCATCAGAATTACAGCTGACTTTTCAGTGCAAACTATGAAAGCAAGAGGAACATGGAGCAAAGTATTCCCTGTGCTAAATGACTACAGATGCCAACCCAGGTTACTATACCCAGCAAAAATGTTGATTATAGTTGAAGGAGAGAGAAAAATCTTCGATGACATAAACAAGATGATAGAATACATGTCCCAAAAACCAACCCTTCAGAGAATACTTGAAGCAATTCAAAGGACAGAGTAGAGGAGCAAATATCCCCAGGCACTGAGAAAGAGAAATTAATAAAAGCATAACTGTATAAGTACAAACCTAGACCAAAAATGCAAATGGATAATAAGGTGAAAGGAAGGAACACACATTTTTCAATTATAACCTTAAATATTAATGGACTAAACTCCTTAATCAAAAGACATAGACTGGGAGAATGGATTAGGAAAGAGAACCCATCTATATGCTGTCTACAAGAAACACAGCTCACTCTCAAGGATAGTCACTACCTTAAAGTGAAAGGATGGAAAACAATATTCCAAGCAAATGGTACCAAAAAGAAAGCAGGAGTTGCTATTTTAATATAAAAAAATAGACTCCAAAATAACAGTAATCAGAAGAGACAAACAGGGCCATTACATCTTTATCAAAGGAACAATTAACCATGAAGACTTCACAATCATGAATATATATGCACCAAACTCTAATGCACCAAACTTTATAAACACAATTGTCCAGGACCTCAAGGCACAGATTAACCCCAGCACACTCAAAGTAGGGGATTTCAATACCCCACTGAGTCCTTTGGACAGGTCAACTGGACAGAATAGAGAGACATCTGAACTGAATGATATGAAACACCAAATGGACCTCACAGACATCTACTGAATATTCCATCCAAATACCAGAGAATACACTTTCTACTCAGCACCCCACAGAACATTCTCCAAAGTTGACCACATACTGGGACACAGAAAAAAACTCAACAAATACAAAAAGATTGAAATGATTTCATGCATGCTATCAGACCACAGTGCAAGAAAGCTCAACATCAACACCTGGATAAGCCCTACTATCTACAAGAACACATGGAACACTCCTGAATAATGAATGGGTCAAGGAAGAAATAAAGAAATAAATAAAAGCATTCCTGGAACTAAATGACAATGACACTAAAACGCAACAAAACCTATGGGATAATTTAAAAGCAGTTCTAAAAGGGAAGTTTATAGCCCAACATTAAAAAAAAAAAATGCCTACATTTAAAAAAAAAAGTGCACAAATAAACGATCTAACACTGCAGCTAAAAACAATTGAATGGGGGCTGGAGAGATGGCCTAGCGGTTAAGAGCGCCGACCACTCTTGCAGAGGACCCGGGTTCGATCCCCAACCCACATGGCGGCCGAGAACCATCCGAAACTCCAATTCCAGGAGAACTCCAGTTCCAGAGGAATCCGACGCCCTCTTCTGACCTCTGCGGCATTGCATGACATGGGTGCACAGACTTGCAGCAGACAGTACATTCATACACATACAGAAATAAAATTAATAAAAAAAATTAAAAAAAATAAAATTAAATAAAAAATAAAAACAATTGAATGACAACAAGAAATGAACCCTAAATGCAACAGACAGGAAGAAATAACAAAAATCAGAGCAGAAATCAATGAAATAGAAACAAAGAAAACAATTCATAGAATCAACAAATCCAAAAGCTGGTTCTCTGAAAAGATAAACAAAATAGACAGACCTCTAGCCCAGTTAACAAAAAAAAGAGCAAATAAATAGTATTCCTGATGAAAGGGGAAACATCACAACAGACAAAGAAAAGATCTAGACAATCATATGGGAATACTTCAAAAACCTATACTCTACTAAGTTAGAAAACCTAAGAGAAATGGATGAATATCTGAAATCCTGGGAATCACCAAAGCTCAACCAAGAAAAGATCGGCAGCTTAAACAGACGCATAATATATGAAGAAATTGAAAATGTAATAAGAAACCTCCCAACTAAAAAAATCCCAGGCCCAGATGATTTCATGGCAGAATTCTATAAAACATTTCAAAAAGACTTACAACCATTATTATTCAAATTGTTCAGAAGGATACAAACAGAGGTAATTCTCCCAAATTCCTTCTATGAAGCCAGCATCACTGTAATACCAAAACCAGGCAAAGATACAGCCAAAAAGGAGAAATATAGACCCATCCCATTATTGAACACAGATGAAAATTCTCAACAAAATACTTGCAAATCGCATACAGACCCACATCAAAGAGATCATCCATCATGACCAAGTTGGATTCATACCAGAGATGCAGGGATGGTTCAACATATGTAAATCAATAAATAAATATAAAACTCATAAATGGACTGAAAGACAAAAACCACACAATCATCTCAATTGATGCAGAAAAAGCCTCTGACAAAATCCAGTGTCCTTTCATGCTTAAAGTCCTAGAGGCAATTGGACTGGAGGGATCATTCCTCAATAAAGCCATATACAGAGAATTAAATTAAATTAAAGCCATATACAAGAAATCCACAGCCAACATCCTTAATGGAGATAAGTCAGAAGCATTCCCCTTAAAGGTAGGAACTCAGCAAGGTTGCCCCCTGTCACCACTCCTCTTCAATATAGTACTTGAAACACTTTCTATGGCAATAAGGCAAGAAAAGGAAATTAAAGGAGTACTAATTGAAAAAGAGGAAGTCAGACTATCCCTTTTTGCAGACGATATGATAGCTTACCTAAGGGATGCTAAAAATCCCACCAGAAAACTCCTAAAAATGATTGAGAGTTTCAGTAAAGTGGCAGGATACAAAATTAACCTAGAAAAATCAGTAGCCTTTCTTTACACCAACAACAAGCAACTTAAAAAGGAATACAAGGAGAACTTCTCCCTCACAATAGCATCAAAAACAATAAAACACCTAGGAACAAACCTAACCAAAGACACCAAAGATCTCTTCAACAAAAAATTTTAAATCCCTGAAGAAGGAGATTGAAAAAGACATCAGAAGATGGAAAGACCTCCCATGCTCATGAATTAGAATAATTAATATAGTAAAAATGTCCATTCTACCCAAATTAACATACAGATTCAATGCAATCCCAATTAAAATCCCCAAGAGTTTCTTCACAGGCTTGGAAAAAAATCCTTAAATTCATATGGAAAAACAAAAGACCCCAAATAGACAAAGCAACCCTGAGTGAAAAGAGCAATACAGGGGGATCTCTATACCAGACTTCAAACTATACTACAGGGCTATAGTCATAAAAACAGCTTGGTACTGGCACAAAAACAGACCTGTAGACCAATGGAACAAAACTAAAGATCCAACTTGAGCACATACAATTTCAGCCACATCATATTTGACAAGGGGGCCAAGAAGACACAATGGAAGAAAGACAGCATCTTCAGTAAATGGTATAGGCAAAACTGGATCACCACTTGTAGAAGAATAAAGTTAAACCCCTACATGGATCATAGACCTCAACATGAAACCCAAAACTCTGAAGGTGATTGAAGAAAAAGCTGGCAGCAACCTACAAGACATAGGCACAGGGAAAGATTTTCTAAGTCAGACAGCAGCTGTGCAGGAAATAAGGTCAACAATTGACAAACGGGACCTTATTAAACTCAAAGGCTTCTGTACAACAAAAGAAACAATCAAGGAAATGAAGAGAAAATCCACAGAGTGGGAGGAAACCTTCACTGCCAAAATGTCTGACAAAGCATTAATTTCTATATATAAAATACTCAAAAAACAAAGAAGAAAGAAAACAAATGACCCACTAAAAAAATGGAGTAACAGAGACTTCACAAGTAAGGAATTAGAGATGGCTGAGAAACATCTTAAAAAGTATTCAAAGTCACTAATAATTAAGGAAATGCAAATTAAAACCACTTTACAATATCATCTCACTCAGACAAGACTGGCTAGGATCAAGAAAACAAATGATACCAAATGCTGGAAAGTTTGTGGGGAAAGGGAACACTGCTGGTGGGAATGTAAACTCATACAGCCGCTAGGGAAAGCAGTATGGAGAACCCTTAAGAAACTCAAAATGAGCTTGCCACCTAACCCAGTCATACCACTCCTGGGTATATACCCATAAGACTCATCCTACCACAGAGATGCATACGCAGCCATGTTTATTGCAGCTCTCTTCACAATAGTGAAGAGCTGGAACCAACCCAAGTGCCCCTTAGCTGATGAGTGGATAGAGAAAATGTGGTACATCTACCCAATGGAGTTCTATGCAGCAGTAAAAAAAGATTTTAAAAAAAAAGTTCCTAAAAGCCGGACATGGTGGCGCATGCCTTTAATCCTAGCACTTGGGAGGCAGAGGCAGGTGGATCTTTGTGAGTTCAAGGCCAGCCTGGTCTATAGAGCAAGTTCCAGGACAGCTGGCACTACAGGGAGACCCTGTCTTGAAAAGTCCAAAAAAAAAAAGACATCCTGAACTTTGCAGGTAAATGGATGGAACTCGAAGATATTGTGTTGAGTGAAGTATCACAGTTCCAGAAAAATAAATGACAAATGGTATCCCTCATCTATGAATGCTAGCACCAAGGACCTTGTTTAAGGCAAACTAAGCAACATTAATGTTATGTTCCTTGTGATCTGAAAACAACTGTGCTCTCATATTGTGAATCCCTTAACAGGTTCTAGAATTAAGCTACAATTTATTTTCAGACTTAGGCAGTTTTGGTATATGGGTGGAGGATATGTATGCACAAAATCAAAAGGATGAGGGAAAAAAATTGTTTGTCATGACATTGCGTCTAACCACAGTATTTATCTTATGGGAGTGCTTCTTAGTATTTCTTATACAAGGCTGCTTAAGCTTTTGTCCAAGTCTTTTCTAAAATATTATATGGTAGTTAAAAGTATCAGGCTGGTATAACTTAGACTTTCTGGATGCTTAACGACCATACTTAAGACTCATACCAATTTGGCCTAGGGACTTAAAGGATAACTTTGTTGCCCTCAGAGGTCAACTAAGTTCCAGGGGACTATGTATGGGGGCATCTCTTGAAATGTCCTGCAAATGTGAGTCACCAGTATTCCTGTGCAGGGAAGTTTTGGAGATCCACTAATGGGACTTCAGCCAGTGTCCAGTCTGATGAAAGTCTGCTCATGCTTCAAAAAGGGAAGCCTGGTCTAGCAGAACCTGACTTTGTCCTCAAGTGGATGGAACTGGTAAATGAAAAGCCAAAAGGAGCCAGGGGCTCCTCCCCCCCAAAAAAATTCTAAGGACCAGATCCTCAACTGACCTTGAGAAAACAAAAACCTTGGTCAATCTGGGATAACAGTGTGGCCTTAAGCATCCAAAAAGGAAAGTATAACCAGAAAAAAATTCATAAGCTGAAGATGCTAAAACCTATGATGTCATAATCTTGATATATGTGTGGCATGTATATATGCATATTTTGGAGTGATGCAAATTGGAAGAAACAACAAAAATACTGGGTCAAAGAACTGACTGAATTGGTGAACTTCTGCTCAAAAGAGTAAACTTCTGCATCAAAATTTTTAAGAGACCAAGAAAAATATGAAAAACATGTCTGGCAGAATGCATGAGCTCTGGTGGGGTGGGGGGCAAAGAAGGGGGAATGGGCTTAGATTTGATTGGGAATGTTGTGCACAAAAATGCACAAAACTTCAATAAAAACGTGGCTTTGAAAAGAAAAAAAGAAAGAACCACAAATGATACCCAATGCTGGAGAGGTTGTGGGGAAAGGGGAGCACTCAGTCACTGCTGGTGGGAATGCAAGCTAATGCAACCCCTATGTAAAGCAATGTGGAGAAGTTTTAAAGGCTAGAAATGAACCTACCATTTAACCCAGTCATACCACTCCTGGGTGTATACCCAAAGGATTCATTCTATTGCAGATATATGTGCACATCCATGTTTGTTGCTGCTCTTTTCACAACAGCAAAGAGCTGGAAGCAACCTAAGTCTCCCTCAACTGAGAGTGGATAATGGAAATGTGGTTCATTTACACAAAGGAGTTCTGTGCAGTGGTAAAGAAAGATTACATCATGAAAGCTGCAGGTAAATGGATGAAACTAGAAGCTGTTATGCTAAGTGAAATAACATAGACTCGGAAAAACAAATGTCATATGTTGTCCCTCATTTGTGGATCCTAGCACCAAATCCACATACATAAGTATATCCCATGATGTAACTGCAGGAACAAGGTAAATGAGATAGAATCAGGAAGGTAAAAGGAAAGATGGAACCTGACACAGAAGGCTAGTAGGAAACAGGTGTATTAAGGAAGGAATTGATAAAAATCAGGTTATCTAAATGGGAGGGGAGTAGGAGGGTTATAGAAGCAAAGGGGGGATAAGAGGGAGAAAAAAAGAACAAGATAAGTGGGGCCATAGGAGACTGGCAGGTCAAGTGAGAAATGAGGATACTTCAAATGAGAAGGCATGGAGACAATATGGAGGAGGACTAGACAGGTAAAGAAGAGAGATAAATAATGCCTAGCTAGGGTAAAAAAAATCCTGAGAGAATCATATTAGTCTCTAGCAATCTATTGACAAAATACACACACACAATACCTCTACATGAGTTTATATGGAAAGATGAAGGCTGCATATCAAGAAACAGTACCAGACAGGGGAACCTTCCTTTGAGTTGTTGACCAGGGTAGTCCAAAAGACTCCCAAATTTACACAGGCTATTGCCACAGCCCTTAATTGCCCCCCAGAACCTGAAGGTAAGACCCTATTGCTGAAGACAGGACATACTTCAGAGACTGGATCTTGAGCAATGATGCTGGATCTGACCCAGAAGCCACCACCCCTGAAGTCTAAGCTCTCATAGCTGTGGAGAGCACTATGCAAACCACAAAGGGAGAACATCAATAGATGGTCCAACATCAGCCTCAAGACCAAATATTCACATCAATGACCAGCACAGCATATGACATTGTTGAAAACTTCTATGTTGGGGGAAATCAATGGCTAACCAACTGGACCTAAAGCCCACTCAGTGGAAGGAAACTCATATGTGGTAATGTCAACATAGCAAGATTGCACACACCTGGAGAGATCATAGATCTTAGACAGTTCCACAAGATAGACACATCCCTAGGCTAAGATAACATTTTACTAACTACAAAAGAAGTATCCTTATATTTACAGACAAATATCCCAGGCACCACTCAGAAAAGAAGCTTCTTTTGCTCCCAATGATAATAGTACAGAGTCCCACAACTGGACACACACAGACATGGTCTGTGAAATGGCTCATGCCTAGGCAACACATCTACAATGCATCTCGACACAAAGACCCAAGCAGCATAGAACAAAGACCCAAGAAGGCATTAACTACCTCTTTACTCTCATTAAGGAAGCTCCTCCATGCAACAGGAGACTCCCCCAAAGGGCCTGAATGGCCAAACCGTGAAGATTAGGAGTCTACAGTGGTTCCATGGACAAGCTGCCTATATTCAGCTTCACCCACCCAGGGATCAGGAAACATTGCAGAAGAGGGGGCGGAAAGATTTTAAGAGCCAGGGAGGTGATGCAAGACCAAATGGAAATGAATACTACAAGCTCCTGGGACCCTGTTCATAGGAACCTACAGCATTGGTATCAGCATGCACAAGACCCATGCAAGCTCAGATGGACAAAAACCCACCACAGAACTGTAGAAATGAGTAGCAGAGCCCAACTTGGCTGAGGAAATATTGGCAGCAGATGGTGGTCAGGTGAAGAAGAACTAGCCTTCACTAGAAAGAGACTCTGGATAGGCTGACTAGAGCTCAGGGGAGGACCTGGCACTGAGGAGTGAGCAGAGAGAGTAATTTGGCACAATGGACTCTAGCAGGAATGACAAAGGTGTGAACTCCGGGGAGAGGGGAGACAAAGGAGTGTGCCAAGGGAGAAGTGGGTATAATGGTGATTAAGACTGGCTGAAAAATTATGGATGAAAGACATAAAATTTAATTTAAAAAGAATTGATAAAAATATACCAAAATGTGAAAAAAATAAAATGACAGATTCACAAAAAGTAGAAAACTGTAAGATAGGTTCCATGTACCCTTCATCCAGTATTCTTTAATGATTAGATCTAAATATCTAAACCAAGAATGCAATATTAGTGCAATGGATTTTTATAGTTCTATGTGACTTGATCACATGTATACATTTTTATAACTCTCACTGAAATTGAGACACAGACATATTCCTGCAGTGCAAAGATCTACCTAGTGTTGCCCCTCTGCAGCCAAATCTGCTCTCCTCCCCAGCATCCAAACACTGGTGGCTCTGAATCTGTTTTCCATCCTACAATTTTGTCATGTCATAGTATAAGACTTTAAAAGACTGACTATAATGTCTTTGAGATCCACCCATTCTCATAGAAATTACCTTTTATTGCTGAGTGGTTTTTCATGTTATGTGCAACACATATGAATATTATTATAGTAGAGTGAGTTTCTTATAGATGGTATATGGTTACTTTTTGGATTTTGTTTATTTGTTTAGACAGGGTCTCCCTGTAGCCCCAGCTGGCCTGAAACTCCAAATGTTGACAAGGTTAGCCTTGCTCTCACAGAGATTTGCCTGCCTCTGCCTCCTGAATGCTGGTGTTAAAGGTATGTTCCACTATGACCGGCCTAGATTGTATATAGTTGAATTATATTTTAATAGGCTCAATCAGTTACTTTGTGCATTTAGATCATTTATTTTCAATATAGTACTGATATATCGAGGTTAAGTATATCATTTTACTTTTTCTCTGTTCTTTTTCATTTTTAAATTTTCATATCTTGAACATGTTACTTGAACATTTTTAGAATTCATCTTATTTTGTATGGTATTTTATATTGTTGTTCCAAGTTCTATATTATCTAACTGAATTTGGAAATGATGCTAGTGAATGAGGAAACTTGATGATTGAGTTCTCTTCAGCTCCTGATAGTTTGTCTTTTTGATAACAGTCATTCTAAAGTTAAAGTTGTAAGATTACTCTCATTGGATTTTTCATATACATTTTCCTAACAACAACTAAAGTTGATCATTTTTCATACATCTATAGACTATCTGCATGTTTTCTTTTGAAAACTGTCTATTCACATCTTTTTCCCATGAAATAATTGCAGGTTTTCTTATATTGCATTGTCTTTGTTCCTTAAGTAGTTTAATATATCCCCCTTTCTGGGAAGAAGGGGTCCTCACTCCATAGGCCAGCTGGTCTTCCTACCTCTGTCTCACTGGGATAAGAGGTGTGCATCTCCAAATGATGTGACACAAAATTGAAAATTTAATTGTTATTGTGAATATCCTGAAGAAATTAAATTATGTCTCGAATAAATAATTTATAGAAACCCATCAGTATGAAAAATGGATCAACCTTTCTTATAAGAGAAGGGACCCCTCAGCACCATGTGTCTGTGGTTCTACAGCAGACAAGAAGAAGCAGGACATGGAAGGGTATACAAGAAAGGAGAAGAGAAAAAAGCTTTCAAACCAACTTTCAACAGACAAGCTAACATTTTTTTTTCTGGTCTTTTCGAGACAGGGTCTCCCTGTAGCCCCAGCTATCCTGGAACTCACTCTGTAGACCAGGCTGGCCTTGAACTCACAAAGATCCGCCTGCCTCTGCCTCCCAAGTGCTAGGATTAAAGGCGTGCGCCACTATGCCCAGCTTAGACAAGCTAACATTTAAGGGCTACAAATATTTGCTAGAACAATTAATTGTTCGGCAAGATTCTTTTTTCCCTTCAGATTCCTTACTCCAAATCTCTGTGGCCAATCTTGAAAGTAAAATTATAAGATCAAAGGATATGACCTTTTGGGGTTTTTAATATAAATTCTTAAATTACATTTCAATTTGTTTATAGCCTTTAGACAAGAGATAGCTTACATGGTAATTTCTACAGACCATTACTATTTCACAAGTCATACGCTAATGAATTCAGTAATGTTCTGGCCTGTCATTAGAACTACTTTTCTTTTTGTTAAAATAAATACCTCATTTGGTCAAGCCAATGATATGGAAATTACTTAGAAAAAAAATAATAAGTGCTGGGGAAAAAAAATCATAGGTTCACTTCCCCAAATAAAAAGGTAACAGTATTTTTTTCATACTGTGTGGTATTTATTCTCAACAATGCTTTTTCTTTTTTTTTTTAGTTTTTACTTCTCCTTCATTATAAAAATGTCATTTTAACCATTAATACTTTCTTTTTTTTAATTTTTATTAATTTTATTTATTTCCGTATGTGTATGAATGTACTGTCTGCATGCAAGTTTGTGCACCCGTGTCGTGCAATGCCGCGGAGGTCAGAAGAGGGTGTCGGATTCCCCTGGAACTGGAGTTCTCCTGAAATTGGAGCTACAGACGGTTCTCGGCTGCCATGTGGGTGCTGGGGATCGAACCCAGGTCCTCTGTAAGAGCAGTCCGTGCTCTTAACCGCTAGGCCATCTCTCCAGCCCCTAACCATTAATACTTTCTAACTAATAAATAATGTCATTGTTCAAAACTTCAGGAGACATCTCATTCTTTCATTAGGGGACATTTACTTTTTTAAATCTTATAAAATCATTCCTTAAGGATTGTAACAATATAAAACACTCTGTATTCATGCCTCTGTGTGCATGCATGTTTGTGCACACATGCATGTGGTGCATACACGTATGTGCACACGGGGAGGGTGAACTCCCTCATGTTTGTGTAGATGGAGCTCGAAAGTCAATGATGGACACCTCCTCACACTTCCTACTTTATTTCAAACAATTAAGTTGGATTATCCTTTTTGCTGTTAATTAAATTTGTTCTTTCACAATTTCATACATGTAAATTTTTAAGACAGTCTCTCAATGAACCCGGTGTTCCCCATTTTGGTTAGATAGGCTTGGCCAGCAAGCCCACAGGCTCTCCCTGTCTCTGTTTCCCAGCACTGGGGTTACAGACATGTACTGCTGCCTCTAGCTTTTATGTGGGTCCTGGAGGTCCAAACTCAGGTCCTGTTTATGCACCAGGCACTTGACACACTGAGTTTACTCCCTAGCCTAGTACTCTGCATTTTTTCATGAAGGAGAAAAAAATAGTGCTCACAAAATTCTTCACCTTTTAGTGAATTTTCAAACAATTTTCATGTAAAATAGTATATCTAGGAACTGGAGAGATGGATCCATGGTCAAAGCATTTGCTGCCAAGGGTGAAAACCAGAGTTGGGATCCCTAGAAATCAAGTAAATGAGGGGCAGCCTGATAATTCCAGCCTCAGAAAGCAGAGACAAATGGCTAGCTAGCTGACTCGGCAGTTAAGATCACTGGCTGCTCTTGCAGAGAACCTGGGTTTGACTCCCAGCACCCTCACGGTAACTAACCACTGTCCTCTCTCCAGCTCCAGGGGATCTGATGCTCTCTTCTGGCCTCCATGGGCATTGCACAACACCGGTGCACTTGCATTCATGCAGGCAGTACATTCATGCACATAAATAAAAATAATAAAATGTTGAAAAGAAAGCAGAGACATATTCCCAGAGCAGGTTAGCCACTGTGACCAGCCATATGGATGACCTCTAGGTTTGACTGAAAGGTCCTGCCTCACTGAATAACATGGATGAACAATTGAACATGATTCCCACCAGCAACCTTGGGCTTGCACATGGATAAGCACAAACACACACACATGAAATCCATTTATTAACCATCCTTAGTTATTACACTTTTTTAAAAAGTATTATAATGGCTAAAAGATTAGAATTCTGTATAAATAAAGCCATGTTAATGAATAGCCATTTATAAAAGCTATGACAGATGTCTTTTGCCATAACTAAACCCAAGACAAAAGTGTACTGCATGTCTGGTTTTTTTTTTTTCCTTTTCAAAGCTACTCATGATTTTATTGGCATTAAAAGAAAACTTCCCCTTTTGTTCTTAGTGATTGTTTATTTCTGTCAGAACTGAAATTATTTTGCAGCATTTGATATTAACTCCATGTTGCATAACTTGCCTTATCAAATACATTATAATCTCCCACTAACAAATTTGACTTGGGAAGTTTCAACCCCAAAGTACAAAGCTAAAGGCTGAAAACTTCTAAAGAGCCCATTGGGGTGGTAGCACTGTGTAGCTGAAAAGAAAGAAGAAGGAAGTCTGTTTACACAAAGCTGAGAAAAGAACAACAACTTGTCCCTATGCAGTTCTCCATTCAAAAATCAGCAGGAGTAAAGAAATTTCCAGTGTTGAGGAAGCTCACATATGATGGCCTGCTCTCGGGGTTCTCTCAAAATCTCCTTCACCAAGTTAGTATGTCCATTCCCAGCTTTGTATGCACATGTTATCACATGCTTTTACTTACCAGGTCTAAGTGACAGTGACTGGAACTTAATCATGACTTTTAACCAGTGACTACATTTTTCGGGTTTATGTATGGTTGCTCCACCAAACAGCTCTGACAGGAAACTTGGACATCAATTTGGCCCTTGACCTGCCATGGCTCTTGGGCCCACACTCGACCTCTGGTTGACAGTGGAGTCACATCAGTGAAGTGAAGGGATTATATTAGAAGATTTAGATGACGCCCTTGCCCAGCTCAGTGCTACAGCTCTGATTTACTAATGAAATCATCTACTGGCAATCTTCTGAGAAGGAAAACATGTCTAAAATGGAAAGGTCCTTCAGAAATATACTGAGATGGAATGCAGCCATGCATAGGCATTTAAAAACAAGTCATTAATTATATTGTTCATCACCTATTTGGATTTTATGCATAATATGATATAGCATAATATAAATAAATATAACAATGTAATACAATAAGCATTTTATAAATGTTATTATGGGTGTATGTGTATGTGGGTCACAATCAAGTAACTCTAACCTAAAGAAAATTCCAGAATGGTTCATATGCATCTGAAAGGATTCTACCATTCCTTTTATCTTCCATGATCTTTGTGTCATAAAGTAAAAAAGAGGTTTTTTTTAATATAATGGCTGATGAGCAAGAACTGCATAAAAACATTGCACTGCTTTTCCTTGGGGATTCACAAACACAAAAACGTCATTACCTTCCCCATGCTGATATCTGGCTGCAGGAAGCAGTCTGAATAATTAGCCCATGTTTTATTTGAGCTATGAATAAAATCCCATGTTCCATTGGGGGTACAGTGTCGGAAAGCAACTCCTGAAAAGACAAGAAAGATGCTGAAATTGCTCTGTTCCCCTCAAGTCTGTTATCAAACACTAAAGAAAAAAGGACATTTCTGTCAGAAAATAGTCATTTTGGAAAAGTTCAATACCTTTATGATTGAAGTCATAAATGTAAGGAGGGCACGGGACAGAGGACATCCTCCCCGCTGTGCCTCTGGGCCAACATATCAGTCCATCCCACTCCGGGAGGCAATTGCCTTCTGACAAGAAAAATAAATGAAGAAAGATGAGAAAACAATGTCGAACAAATGCTTTCAAAACACAAACTTTCAGGTCATTGTCTGGGGTAAAATATAAAGCAAACTGGTAAGTTTGGAAACTGAACTGGAGGAGATGAGATGCAATTGTCCCCAAAATTATCTTGATCTCTTCAGGGACTCATTGACAGGATACTTTGATTTGCTGAATCAAAGTATCTAAATTACTCCAACGTATTAGGTATATCAGTTATAGACATTAATATATAAGAAACATTAGGGGGAACTGGAGAAATGGCTCAGTGGTTAAGAGCACTGGCTGCTCTTGTAGAGGACCCAGGTTCAATTCCCAGCACCCACATGGTGGCTAACAATGGTCATTAACTGCAGTGCCAGGGCATCCAATGCCCTCTTCTGACCTCTGAGGATATTGCACAACCTGGGTGCATCTACCTACATGCAAACAATACACTCATATACACAAAATAAAACATCAGGAGTCACTGTAAACAGTTCCAGCATAGTTTTTCCAACTGTCATAATAGTAGCACAATTTTACCTTGGGTTTTTAAAAATGATCTTAAAAAGCATAATAAATAAAATAGATTCAAAATTCAAATTTATATTCTTCCAATAAATTCATTAATATATTTGAGTCTCACAATTATCTTTAACACAACTGTCATGATATCTGCTCTTCTCTGGATGAGTTCCCAATTTCATCACTCCGACAACCTCTATAGTGCAAGGCCATCACACATCCAGCCTGAATGTGTGTGAATGCAACATTTTAGGAGAAAAAGGAAAACTGACTAGAACAGACCAGGCCAACATGTTCCAGTCCTTCCCAGACATGGAAAGTTTCTGCAACATATCCTATTATCTCTGAGGTGTATAAGGCAGGGTGCAGTTTTCCATGGCGACTCTGCTGGCAGGCAAGTGAGTGGATATGCAGTACAGAGTCAGGAACTTTCCCAAGTCTGAGCCTTAGGCTCACAATGAATTCTTCTCTTGCCCCTTGCTGCCTATCAGTAAGTAATAAAGTCATCTCATGTAAACTGTTGTGTACATGGGTGTTCTGACTTACCTGATTCAATATATAACTTGGTAACAAATCACACTCACACACACACACACACACACACACACACACACACATTCTTATGATGACCATCCCAAAACCCCCTCAAAGTCTGCCCCCACCTCACTCTGAGCCAAAGTCTAAGTCCTAGCAATGTCTGAAGGCCCTAAGGATCTGCCCTACCCTGGAATACTTCCCTCACTATGGCTCCTGCTCCCACTCAGCCACAGCTCAGCCTCCTCTTCCTGGGCTCCTTTCCTTTGGTGATGTGCTGAAGCCTGACAGCCATGTCATCTGACTTCCCAACAGAGACACTTGCCATGGGTACTGCATTCATTTTCTGTTACAAATTTAGCAGTTTAAAATAACACAAATCCATTTCCTCACTGTTTCTGGAGGGCAGAATTCTGGCAGGCTCAAACCAAGGCTAGGCAGGGCTGTGTTCCCTTCTGGAGGCTCTGGAGAGAAACTTAGTTCCTTGTTCATTTTACTTGTTGACAGAATTCAGCTCCTTGACTGCAGAACTGAGGTCCACCTGCTGGCTGTTAGCAGTGGCCTTTCCCAGCTTCTGAAAGCTGTTTTCATAATTTGCTCCTGGCCTCCTTCCTCAGCTTCATACTCAGCAAAGCAGACTGGATCCTCTTCAAATTTTGAATCTCTCTCTTCTCTCCTTTTCTTACAACACAAAGGATTCTGATTCCTTCCTTTTCCTTTTTTATTTTTATTTATTTATTATTTGGGGGGGTCTTTTTGAGACAGGGTCTCCCTGTAGCCCCAGCTGGCCTGGAACTCACTATGTACACCAAGCTGGCCTCCAACTCACAGATATCTGCCTGCCTCTGCCTCCCGAGTGCTGGGAGTAAAGGTATGTACCACCATACCCAGCCGATTTTTAAGGGCACAGGTGATTTATATTGGGTCAATCCAGATATTCCAAAATAACATCCACACTTTAATATCCGTAAATTTAATTCTGTCTTCAGAGGCCCTTTGGCCACTGTAGCTCAGCACACGCACACCCGAAACACAGGGGTGGATGTCTTTGGTGCCTCATTGTTCCTCATTATTCTGGTATACAAGTACCACCTGTTGTAATTCTCAAGTGTTAGTTATCAGTTATAGTAACTGTGGTTGAGAATTTTTGTTTTAGCTAAAGTTAATGATATCAGGTTTTTTTAGTTTGAAAAGTCACAATAGCAAATCTTCATACAGCCACTGATCTTCCCAGAAAACAATTCAGCATAACCTTAAGAATTAACTTCTTAGTGTCCCCCTGTCACATAGAAACAAATATTCAATTTGTTCTGTGGATTACTGAAGGAATGAGAAAAGAAAACACCATCCCTCACCCACACTGTTCTTGCAGAAGAGAACATTTTCTTGGAAACAACCTCACTTCATTCTGATAATCACATCCTGGCTTCCACGGGCAACCCAGGAGTGCATTCCACTGGCTCTTGATTCTGCTGCACCGTTCCACCCACCTCTTTCTTCAATATTCTGATTTTGCCGTTGCTGTTGGTGGTAGAGGTATTGTTTTCCTTTTTGCTTATAATGTAAAGAATCAATGACAGTCATCAACTTTGCCTGAGATGCTCTTCTACATCTTGAGAGGCTTTCACGTGACTTCCTACCCACTTTGTTGTTAAGAAGTCATGTGTCTTTTCATACCGGCTTTTGTTAAAGTTTGTATCTTAAATTTCCCCCAAAAGTTCAAGAGTTAAAAGCTAAGTTGCAGCTTCCACTATTAGGAGATAGTAAAACTTTTAGCTGTGAGGCCCATGGAGTATCTTCTGGTCTTTGGGAACATGCCCTGGAAGGGTATAGTGGGAACAGGGTGCCTTTTGAGCTGTTCTGTGGTGTGTTTCTGCCATGTTATATTGCCATGGACCCAAAGGAACAGGGCCAGTAGGTCATGGAATAAAACCAAAACTATGAGCCAAGATAAACTTTCCTCTGTAGAAGCTATTTGTTACTGCCACAGAAAGCTAACACTGCTAATGAAATGAATATGTACCCAATATGTACTGCACAACTGTGGTGGTTTGAATAAGAAGTCTCCCTCAAAGGCTCAAATATATGAACATTTGGTATATGGTCCCCAGTTGGTCATGGAATTCCTAAGAGGTATGGCTTTGCTGGAGGAACCACATCAAAAGGGGAAGACTTTGAGAGTTCATACCCACCTGCCAATTCTCTCTCTCTCTTTCTCTCTCTCTCTCTCTCTCTCTCTCTCTCTCTCTCTCTCTCTCTCTCTCTCTCTCTGCTTCCTGAGAGTCATTGAAGATGTGAGCACTCAATTTTCTGCCTCTATCATCAGGCCTCCCCACCATGATGGACTCTTAGAACCTTAAGACCAAATAAACTCTTCTATAAATTACCTTGGTCATGTTTTATCACAGCAACAGAAAAGTAACCAATACAATAACCAATATAAACTGGACCTGAAAGCAGGTCCTTGTTTTCCTGTCTAGAAAATACATGCTGCAATATCATGTACTATGTTTGGAAGTGAGTCACATGCTAAACTAAGGTATTATAGAAATGTAAAATCCATGGGCCAATATAATCTATAATTACTCAGGTTCAAAAACTGCTATGAAAAAGAATTTTCTTAGGTTCTGAGATAGTTTTCTACTCTCTAGAAAATGTCATTCCAAACATGAACACACACAGCCACAGCTCCAAAAATTAAGAAAATAATAAAAAAAGGCCCCAAGATAATATTTGTATAGAGCATGTTCATATCTCTGGTGGCTCTTTGAAAACAGGATGATTTTCATAAGAGGTTGGAAAGGCTGGGGAAGCCTGGACCTCAAACAAAAATTATGGAGGTCTTAATTAGCATCTTTTCTCCTTGATTATCATGTGAGTAAATCTTCCATTATTTGGCACAAAATTAATTAATTCCCTAATGGCTCACCACAATCTCTTTATAAATTAACACCACTAATTATATCTTTGAATCCCTTCCATGTGCCAAAAAAAGCTGATTATTGTTTGAATTATTGTTCAGCCATGATATTTACACAGAAGAGCCTAAAATTTGGAGAATGCAGCTTTTATCTTGTCATGTCTTCAGTTATTCATAACAAAGTAAGACCATACTTGAAAGTAGAGCCAGAATAAATGAAATCTTAGTCTTAAAATCCCTGAATAATTTTATAATTACATATTTGTATTCACATTTCCCTTTCCTTTCATAAATAGTTGGAAATTTTTATGTCCCTTTTACTATGTATTATCAGAAATAAAGCAAAACACTATATATCTGTAACATGAAATTGATAGCTGTTAATATTTATTTCATTTAATTTAGTTTTGTTATAATTTAAAATAATTATAGGCAGCACGGAAGCCCCTTCCTAAATATTTTGACATATGCCTCTCAATTTTAAGACCATTTAAAATGAAAATTTCCTAAATTAGCTAATAAATTCAAAATATCAGGTTAGTTATTCAATGCTTTTTAAGTATAGAATTTTGTAGTCAATTTACATATAACTTTCATTGGCATTGGAAGGTAGGCTGAAGTTTGACCACATTTAATTCTCTCTATTTTTGTATGGAAAACAACTTTAAAGAAAGTGTTATCTCTCTTTTATCAATTATTCATGCACAAATTCACATGTTCACAAATGTTAAGTGTTATGTAGTTTAATACATCCTGCTAATTGAGATGTTTTACAGTGATTCCACAATTGTGAGTGTCTTCGTTATTAAGATTCTACACCAGCCTGAACGGTGTCTACCACCCTCATGAAACCATCAAACCCAGAGAGCACAGAACAGCATCTTCTTCATGATTTTCAGTGGTTACTAGTGAAGCCTCACACTTTGCTCACACCATAATATTTGTTTAAATACTAAAGTGACACAGATTGTGATTCGTTAAATCATTTCCAAGATGATCGTTTCATGGTGTAAGAGAGGCCCACACTGACTCCATTTTGAGTATAGCCACCATTACTAGAACGGCCCAATTCAGGGAAAAGGTCGATTGCTCAAAGACAGTTGCTCAAGGCCTCAAGAACAGCTAACTTAAACTTGTTAAAGATAACTGTTGGTATGTGAGGGCAGATGGACTGACCCAACATTCCCTTATTCCAGTTGCAGGATTGTGTCTAAAGATAACTGTTGGTATGTGGGGTGCTGTTGGACCGACCTAACCATGAGCGTAAGCCTGTTATTATCCAATAAGGCTAGAAGTTACCCAAACCCCACTAAAATTCCCCTAGACCCTGTATAAAAGGCCTGCGAGCCAAGTTATCGGGGTCGGAGCCTTTTCCCTCCCACCCCAGCATGCTGGTTTACTTTTTTCCCCCGAAATAAAGTCTTGGTTTTCCATCCTTCGGTGTGTCTGGTGTGGATTCTCGAACTCTAACAATGGGAGTTCACAGAAAATAGTTTATTTGTCCCTCATAGATATTAATAATAATCCAAATTCCTTCCTGTGCAATTCTTTGTAATTTACTTCTCTGAGTGCTCTTTGAAGGTAAATGGAACATTTCTCTTTGGGACACTACTAGACTGGCTACTAGAAAACTCTTTCCTCAATATTCAGGAAACTTCTTCAATTAGGTAGATTGCTCTTTCCTCTGTAATTTATAACTTGTTCATTTTTGTTGTTGTTTTTGTTTTTGTTTTGTAGAGACACCTGTTACCACAGCTAGCCTGGAACTCGCTATGTAATTCATGTTGGCTTTGAACTCACACCTATAGGCTTGCTTCTGCTTCCTGAGTACTGGCATTAAAGGTGTATACCACCAGGTCCTGCAACTTTTTCATTTTTAAAGATTGATTTCGGGGTTGGAGAGATAGCCTAGCGGTTAAGAGCATCGACTGCTCTTGCAGAGGACCTGGGTTTGATCCCCAGCACCCACATGGCAGCTGAGAACCGTCTGTAACTCCAATTCCAGGAGAACTCCAGTTCCAGGGGAATCCAAGACCCTCTTCTGACCCCCGCAGCATTGCACGACACGGGTGCACAAACCTACATGCAGACAGTACATTCATACACATAGAAAATAAATAAATAAATGAATAAATAAAAATAAATAAAGACTGATTTCAAAACACTCAGAATCATGCTAATGCTAAGGGAAAGAAGCTACTTCAAGCAGAATCTGCACTGATGGCAACCTGGCCAGCTACTAATTCAAATGTGCTATTGGTATGCACTAAAGTCCTCAGAGTCCAATGAGCTTGTGAAAAGGAAGAAATCAGCATGGGTGATGCAAATGGCAAATGTACTCAGAGAAGATTAAAGGGAGACAAGAATCCTTGGGGGCAAACAATAGTTTCCTGTAAAGTAATTTCACATGCATATAAAATAAAGCCTCAAGATAGGAATACCATTTCCCTCCTGTATTTGTAACATACAAAATCTATTGTACATATATTTCCTATGTAAAGAAACACTGATTTATAAGTATGTTTCAGAAATGCAAATGCTTATAATTAGGCACTATAAATCTAGATAAAGCATTGATTTGGACTTAAAAAAAAAAAAAAGAAAACTCTTTCCTCATGTAAGACATCTAGAAAAGTCAAAATAATGTAAAAATCTTCTCTCTCCTATACTATCAAATAGCTATCAAGAAAAAAGAGTAAATAAGAAGCAAAAAATTATTCTATAGAGGCACCAAGCACTGCATTTAAGGCTTATTTTAGAAGCTTCCACTAACCTGTTGAGGTTTTTTTATGTGTATGAGAACATTGCCTGCATGTATATAAGTGGACCCATGTTGTTCAGTGCCTATGGAGGTCAGAAGAGAGCAATGGATTGCTCTGGAACTAGAGTTTCAGATGGTTGTTAACTGCCATGTTGGTGCTGGGACTCGAACCTGGGTTCTCTGCAAGAGCAACCAGTGCTCTTAACTGCTGAGTGAGATCACTCCAGCTCCTCCTAACCTGAAGAGTTTTGAAAATGCTCAAATAACAAAAGATAAGCCTAGAATATGATGACTATGAAATTGTCTTGCTATGATGTCAGTATCTCCACAAGATGGCCCCCAACGGCAGTGAGTGACCGAAAACCAAAACCATCTTTCTGACAGAGATTGGCCTTTTCAAATTTGGCTGGATTTAGAACTGTAATAAGAAACAGTCAGGAAAAAAAAATCTAATACAAAACTTTGTAACTATAAGCCTAAATTCGCAAACTATCTAAATTGAGTTTAATGTAAATTTAAGTCAATAATTCCCATAAGCATCTTAAGAAACAAAAACAAATTTTCTGAGGGGGAAGATTTTTAAACAAAGACCTTGAATTATCATGTCTCAAATGGCACATAAGGAAATAAGTCACTGTGTCAATCACCTTTCACCAGCAACCTCTATATATATAAGAACCAACAGATGCAGAATATGAGGTGTGCATCTGGGAATTGAAAGACTATTAAAAGTACAAAAGATTATTACAATTGGATTGAAGATGTGACAGTTTTCTAATAAATTCAAAAGTAACTAATGGACGACTTGCATTAAAGAGCTATTATACAAAGCTGAACAAAAAACTAGGAAACAGTTTGTAAGAAATTAACAATGGGGCTGGAGAGATGGCCTAGTGGTTGGGAGCACCAACTGCTCTTGCACAGGACCCGGGTTTGATCCCCAGCACCCACATGGCGGCTGAGAACCGTCTGTAACTCCAATTCTAGGAGAACTCCAGTTCCAGGGGAATCTGACACCCTCTTCTGACTTCCGTGGCATTGCACAACACGGGTGCACAGACCTACATGCAGACAGTACATTCATACACATACAAAAATAAATAAAAAAAAGAAAGTTTAGAAATTAACAAAAGACCTCAGAGAAATGAAGAAAAGAACATAAGGCATAGACCCATGGAGGGTAGTATCAGAAGATCTCACATTTATCTACATGAATTTCCAGGAGATCATGGAAAGACTATAGGACAGAAAATTTCCAAAGACAAATAATTATACATCCCCATCCCTGAATCTACATGTGTTGTTTTGTTTATCGGAATGACAAAATACCTAAGAATACCTGGCAGCTTAAAGGAGGAAGGTTTGTTTATCCTCAGCTCTGTTGATTCTGGATCCATGGTGAGGCAGAATGATTGAATGATCAAATAGCCAAGAAAATTCACGTCATGCCTCACAGGAAACAGGAAGAGAGACAGACAAGAGCCAGAGACAAGACACACTGGCTGCAGGAAATGCCCCAATGACCTGCTTCTTCCTGCTAAGCCCATTAAGTTTACAAAACCTCTCAAAATAGCAGTTTTGTACTAAGATCAGACTTTTGGGGGTTGTACACTTCATAACCAAACCATAGCTCCTCAGGTTCAGAAAATCCAGTGATTCTATACCTGGAGAGAGAGTGAATTTTAAAACATCATTTTATTTTAAAAGTTTTCTGTAGAACATGGGTTAGCTATATATAAGTTGCTTATTATTCTGAATTGAGATCACTACCTAAAACAGTATTCACAGAGACAGAATTTACCCTCTGGCTCACTTCATAATGAAGGGCACACCAATATGCATGCATGGTCCCAACAAGCAGTCAGATCCCAAAGAGAAGCCTGATATGCACATGCGCAGTTGGGACTCCCAAACTCACTAACCAGGAAAGTCATTTCTCTCATAGAAAAAGGAAAGGAAGTGTGGGGAAAAGCAATTTTTTGTTCTGCTCTATACCTTCTACATGGAATAGATGGAATGATTGACAAGGGTCTCCCTAACACTAAGTAAGGAAGAATACTTGCAATTACTGTGAAGGAAGACAGGGCACACAGGAGAACATGGTTTTCTTAGTATCTTTACCTCCTTCTTGGATCTGAGCTGTGATATTGAGCTCACATTGCACTTTAGCCTTCATAACAAGGACAATCTGCTCCTCTACAGTAACGGTGCCATCAGAATCCAGCTGTAGAAGCAAATAGAAAACCGTCACTCCCCATCCTTTTAAAGATGTGACAGAGCTCTCATGATTTCGTTATTTTGTTTCTAATACAATTGAAAACGAGACTGTTATGGTTTGAATATACATTTGACGGGATGAGGTTCTGTTTGGCTTGAGCACAATAGGGGGTCCAACTCCCACCCACCCAACAACCTCTTTGAGGCTGGGATGAGCAGATCGCCTGCTCACCAAAGTGAAGCTTCATACCCTAAGGCCTTCCTCTGAAGTACTGTCACACCTACCTCCGTACTTATCAACACACCGTGAAGTTTCATTATCTTAGTGGGAGCCATGACTGCCTGACCCCCATTTCCACCCTGAGCATGGCAGTATCACTATAAAAAGCCCTGATTGTTGCCAATAAAACTGAGTTATTCTGTCGGAATCTCTCCCGGGTTAGTTATTTCACTAACCCGGCTCGGGCTCACCCCTCCGCCTCCTGGCTCTCACTTGAGCCTAGGCAACAATGCTGGAGAATTAATGCGTGGTCTACTTGCAGGAACATACACTGTCCTCCACAGGCTTATGAATGGAATGCTTGGTCCCCAGAGGATGAGAACATTCCAGAATCCTAGAAGATGGAGTAGAGCTGAAGGAATTAGGCCACTGGAGGCGTGTCATTAGGAGATTATTATCCATGGCCACATCCTATCTCATGTCCCACTTCCTGGTTGGTCATGAAGTGAACAGCTCTCCTCCACTGCCATGCTGTTTGGCCAGATAATGGGGAGGGGGGTGGTGTCAAGCAATCATAGACTAAATCATTTGAGACTGTGAGCCAAAATAAATCTTTCCTCCCTTTAATGTGTTCTGTCAGGTATTTGGTTACAAGGACAAAAAGGAACTAATAGATACATCAACATAAAATATTTTAGGATAAATTTACATTTATCTAATTATCCTAAGGGAGAAAATGTAACACCAAAGACCTATAAGGAACTTTAAACTATGATTAGATAATTACATTAGGAATAATATAACCAGAAAAATGATAAACATTGAAAATTTTCCAAAATATTATCAAGGACCAATATGTTACTAATTCCCTCACAATATGTCAGTACATAGAAACAGAAGAATTCCGGGCATGGTGGTGCACGCCTTTAATCCTAGCACTTGGGAGGCAGAGGCAGGCGGATCTCTGTGAGTTCAAGGCCAGCCTGGTCTACAGAGTGAGTTCCAAGGACAACAGCTGGGGGCTACAAAAAGAACAGAAACAAAATAACAGGACAATACAGGGAAAAAGACCCTGTCTCAAAAAGACCAAAAAAAAAAAAAAAAAAAAAAAAAGAAAGAAAGAAACAGAAGAATAAATTTAGCTCTGCCAAAAAAATTTCCAGTGAAACAAGTAACAACTTTATGTTCTGGCTATTAGTATATGAAAGAAGCAGATTATTTCTAATGATCTCTAGTTATCTTCTTGCCTTAATACTGAGACTTAAAATGGTAAGATATACATTAACACATCCACCTGATTATTACTTACTATTTTCCTATGAAAAATAATGAGCTTTATATCATATTTCTTTTCCAAATATTTTTATGTAGTACATTTTCTTCAAATAAAGAAAATCATGCAGGACTAGGGAGATGGTTAAGAGCTCACTGGTTAAGAGCACTGGCTACTCTTGTAGAGGACCCAGGTTCAATCCCCAGCACCCACATGGCAGCTAACAACCATCTGTAACTCAGTTCTGGTTAAGAGCACTGGCTACTCTTGTAGAGGACCCAGGTTCAATCCCCAGCACCCACATGGCATCTAACAACCATCTGTTACTCAGTTCCAGGAGATCTGATGCCCTCTTCTGACCTCCATGGGCATTACACACATGCAGGCAATACACTCATACACATAAAATAAAAATAATAAATAAATTTTAATAGAAGAGAAGCCATGGGAAGAAATATATATTTATACATATATATTTATACATATACATAGGAAGTTGCAATGCTTGATGACCTAGTCTCATATATTAGTCAGCTCCATCACATTGTATCTGTTAAAAGTGAGTAGACGCCCCCCCCGGGGCTGGAGAGATGGCCTAGCGGTTAAGAGCGCCGACCGCTCTTACGGAGGACCCGGGTTCGATCCCCAGCACCCACATGGCGGCCGAGAGCCGTCTGAAACTCCAATTCCAGGAGAACTCCAGTTCCAGGGGAGTCCGACACCCTCTTCTGACCTCCGCGGCATTGCACGACACGGGTGCACAAACTTGCATGCAGACAGTACATTCATACACATACAGAAATAAATAAAATTAATAAAAAAAATTTAAAAAAAAGTGAGTAGCCCCTGCTCACTCAAGGGGAGAAAAACTAATCTCCATCTCCTAAAAGGAAGCATAAAATTTATAAATATATTTTTTAACAACCACAATTTCCTGCAAACAGCTATATATTTATAGGTGAGGACTACTGACTATTGGATTTTCTATAACTTTATTAGTAATAATAGAAACCATGGAGCTGGAGAGATGACTCGGTGGTTAAGAACAGTGGTGGCTCTTGCAGAAGACTCGGGTTCAATTTCCAGCACCCACATGGTGGGCAAAAAAACAGCCCATAACTCCACTTACAGGGGAATCCAACTCCTTCTTCTAACTTCTGCAGGAATTGCATGACATGGGCACACTTACATACATGCAGGCAATACACTCATATATACAAACTAATAAATAAAAATTTTAAATAATAATAGTAATAATAATACAGTCCAGAGGTTGTGTGTCTTTTTACTCAGAGACTAAGATTCTTGATTCAAACAGGATATAATCAGCCAATTTACCTAAGGGACAAATCCCCAGTAATACAATTTTTGCAGAGACAGAGACACAGAGAAAGAGAGAGAGAGAGAGAGAGAGAGAGAGAGAGAGAGAAAGAGAGAGAGTGAGAGAGAGAGAGAAATCTGAGGGACTACAATAGGAAACAATCACTGTTCTTTCACTCTTGTGGAACAGTCAGGAACTATTCCTCATTCAACTCCTTTTCTTTCTTTCTTGGTTATATTATTCAGCTAAATAGTTACTTTGTTTTTATTTTTATCCTAGAAATTCTAACCTAGTTTTAGAACTATAAATTAGATACAGAGAAAGTTGACTTCAATTTTCAAATGTGGACATTTCAAGCTACCCTTGTACCACTTTTACTTGAACATACTCATTCTTATTTTCTTTTAAACCTATGTGGTCTTTTTATTGGGGTAAACTTTACAGGAACATAACCATCTTATAAATTACAACATCTAAAGATCTTGTATTCTTTTAATGTGGTCAGGTTAGCCAGGAATAATTTTTATTACAAAATGCTAATTCAGGATCTGTTAAATTTATCTTTAGCCATTTCCTATGAAAGCACACATCTGCTTAATGTCCTTCATATTGTCTCTTCTTCCTCTGCTACAGATACAAGTATTCCTTACCTTGGAGTGACATGAAAATAACAGTGTAATTAAAACAGAAGAGCAGTACTCACATCCAGTTTCCATTACTCAGAAAGCAACAATTGCACCCAAAACAAAATGTTACATTTAGAAAGACAGACCTTAGTAATTTGTCCTGGGAAAGTGATCATTTATAACGTGAAATAAAATGCTGAATTCCATTGTCAAAGACTTAATATCTAAGAGCACTGATTGAAAGCATATTTTATTGTAAGTCATTACTGACTTTGCCATTATAAATATGTGTTCTTAATGTCAGAATATTAAAGTCTTCATAATTACAATGTTCACATTTATTCTACTTTCTAGTAAATACAAACCCAAAAAATAGATGTATTTAAAAGGAAGCATTCTGGAACTTCCACTTCTGGCACAACAGAATAGGCCAAATTTCCCCTATTCTTTCCAGAAAGTACAACTAAAAACCTTAGAATATATATTATATAATATATATTCAATATATTATATATAACGAACTATATATTATATATAATGAACATTAGAAAGATTCTGAAAGATTCGGAGAAGAAAGCATGCTAGGCCAGGACCTCAGATCCCAGAGAGTGACACAGCGGAAAGCTACCTGTGCTTCTCCTCTGACTCATACAGCACCAATTTATACTTTAGGAACCTGGAAACTCTGAAACACTGATAGGCAAAGACAAATTGGCCTTGAGAAAAGTCTCCACATCCAAGGAAGGAAAAGAGCAACATGACAGTGCAAGAAACTTCTAGACATTAGTGTTTGACCCCAGCCAAATACCACCCAACCTATGCAAAGCCTAAGCTTCCTATGAGAAGAGGCCCACCCCTACAGTCTTCCACAGTGGTTTGAGAGAATGGAAAAAAAAAAACAGAACATTCACCCATACCAGCCTAAATAGGCTGCTTGTTTCACCCTCAATGCCTCCACATCAGTAAAGACCATGTCAGAAGCCCAGACATCCATCTTCATCTAACAAACCAATGTGCCACTCTACTTTTCTGATGGCTATACAAACTCAAGGGCTACATTTAGTCCTCCACTTCCTCTGGCAAGGCTCCACCTCATACAGATGCCACAGCTGTCCCAAACAGCACTAGAAGCCCTGAATCCAGTATTCCATACATGAGCCTATGGTGGACATTTCACATTCAAGCCATAGCAGAAAGATAACAGGAAAATCTCTAAGCACTTGGCAGTATAACACATATCCGAATGATTTATGGTTCAGAAAGCAAATTGCAAAGGAAAATTAAAATACTTTGAACTGAATAAAAGTGAAAACACAAAATATGAAAAATTGTAGCGCTGTAGCTAACGAAATGCTAAGAGAAATGTATAGTGCTACCACATCTATTAGAAACAAAGAAAAGTCTCGTTAATAATGTGCTATCCCACCTCAAGAATCTGCAGAAGAGAAGAACTTAAAACCAAAGCACTAGAGGGAAGGCTGTAATAAAGTTGAGAAGTGGTAGAGAAACAGTGTAAAATACCAGGGAAACACAGATGTTCTTTAAAACAACCAGAAAGCTGAGAAAATTCTAGGTGGACAAAGAAAAAAAGAAGACATAAATCATAGAAATGGAAACCAGATCTCTGCTTTCCGGGGAGGAGTGCCTTGAAAAGAAGGGACCATGGTCATGAAAGAGCAGAGAGGGGCTATCTTCTGTGCTTGAATGTGTCTTGGCTGTGATATTTTGTTATAATTTTGTTTTTAACATTGGGGAAAAGTGGTCAAAGGATACATAACATTTCTTTAGACTACTTTCTACAATTATATGAGGAAACATGTTTGTAATATGAATAATGCCATATGCAATAATAATATACTGTTGTACAAATGACTTTTACAATATGCATATTCCATAATTTTGCAAAAATACCTCTCTCATAGAATGAACTTTCTAGAGTAGATAGGGTGCCCCCTCTGAAATTTATAATATTCAGTTATCAAATTTAATTTTCTTTGGAAATGATAAAATATATTTTTAACATGAATTCTCTTCTAGACTTATGTGTTGACTAATGTAGTATGTCAAATTGAATGTGTCAAAATTAAAACATTTTCTGGGGTTATCTGTGAAGGTGTTTCCAGACATATGTAGATTCAAATTGGCAGCCTCAGCAGATTGTCCTGCCATCTGTTAATGCCTTAAAGGAATAAAAATGGGAGGAAGAAAGAATTTGTAGTTTATCCCCCACCTCACTGTTGAGCTCAGAGAACTCATCTCCAGTAACCCCATACAGGAATGAACACCTTTGGCAGGGCATGGCATGGGTCTCAGGCCTGTAGGCCGTGGTGGAATGGTACAACCAGGTTTGCTGGATCTCTAGTGCTCACTCCACTATGTTCACTCCCTCATAACAAATCTTTTACATAAATTCAGTTGTTTCTATCTGCCTGAATAACTCTAAAGTTGCCAGACATAATATTTCCATAGTCCAAGAAAAAGATGTGTTATGGATTGAATCTGGAATTCCTCCCAAAGACTCAAGTGTTGAAAGCTCAGTTCTCCAGTTATGGGTGCTATTGGGAGGTGGCAGAAACTTGGAAGATGTGGATCATCAAGAACATTCATACCTATGAAGGCTGGCAATCCATACCTATGAAGGCTGGCAATGGGCCCTTTGCCTGCCTCTCCCTCCCTCTCCTCTCTACCTTCTCCTTTTTTCCCTCCCTTTATGCACCCTCTCTCTCTTTCTCTGCTCTTTCTTTCCCTCTCATCTTTCTATCTTTCTGCTTCTCTCTGCTTTTCCTCTGCCCCTCTCTCTGCCCTGTTCTCTCCCACCCTCTGTCTCTCTGCATGCCCCTTTTCCTCCTGCCATGAGGTAAGCAATGTTAATCCACCATATTCTCCCCACCATGGTGTTCTGTCTCATCATGGGCTAGAAACAAATCCAAGTGACCGTGAAACCTCTAAGACCATGAGCCAAAATAAACCTTTCTTCCTGCAAGTTGAGAATGCTGTGTATTTTACCACAGCAAGAGAAGACTAGCACAATGGTGTGATCTACAATGTATTTTGCATTGAATTCAGCAGTTTCCATACACTGTGGTACTGATGGGCCAAACAAGAAAGTCCCTCTGTTGAGATTTATCCAATTTTTTTCATGATTGGTTTTATATGACATGTATGGAGATAGTAAACCATAGAAGCAATCATATCACACCTATAATTAGTATGCTTTGCTGATGATGTTAACCTAAGTCCCTCTTTTAATCTTTATTCAAACATCTGACATTTGAAGTTCTTTCCTGCCTCTCTAAGATCTGGATGCCAGACTACAGGTTGCCAACTTATGTTTGAATGGATAACATTTTTTTTTGGTCTTTTTGGTCTTTTTGAGACAGGGTCTCCCTGTAGCCCCAGCTATCCTGGAACTTGCTCTGTAGACCAGTCTGGACTTGAACTCACAAAGATCCACCTGTCTCTATCTCCTGAGTGCTAGGATTAAAGGCATGTGCCACCATGCCCAGCTGAATGGATAACATTTTTTAAAATAAAGTTTTGAGAGCTGAAGCTGTATCAACTCAAAATTACCTATTATAGTGGAATAACTAAGAAAATATATCAGTGTGCAAAACCTTCTGCTGTTTATGTAGGGAAAGAAATGGGATGCAGTGTTCAGTTACTTACTTGTGGCCACCCAGTTCATTTACAGGAAGACAATGACTCCCAGGACAACTTAGTCACACAGCACTCTGTCTGTTACTCAGGAAAGTCTACACAAGCTCTGCTATCATGGAGTTCATTTCATTTACAAATGAAAGCAGACAGTGTTACTATAGTCCAGTACTGGTCCAATTTGTCACGTGACAAATTGTCAAGAAGACCATTTCCTTTAGGCAGTTGGCAGCCAAATTGAGATTATACAAAGTCAGGCCACAGGCCAAACCTACACATCAGTACATCGCAGCAGTAGTAGCCAGTGTTCCATCCATTTGTAACTAGTGATACCCCTGAAGCAGCACATCTGTCATACAGCACAGCTGTGCCATCCTGGGGAAAAGTAGAATCTAGGAGAAGTAACATGGCTGATAGCCATCAACAACGTGGAGGCCAAATTTGAACAAAAGCAATGAGATAAGATCACCATCTATTGATAGTCGGTAATCTCAAAACTTGTACACAGCAGAAACCCCATTCATAGTAGTAACACCTATGCATGTTGATTAAGAACATAAAGAAAAATTCCCATGAGTCACTGTAAATTAAACAATTTTCTATGGCTTTTCAAGAAGGTGAATGTGAAAATTGGAGAGATCACTCACAGGTTGAGAGTTCTTCCTGGGCAATCATGAGTCCAGGAGTTCAGATCCCAGGACCCATGTAACAGGCCCAATGTCCCATACATGCTTATGACCTCAACCCTAAGAGGGATGGAGACAGGAAGATCACTGAGACTTGCTGGCTTTCAACCAAGCACAGAAGATGTGAAACCCAAGTTCAGGGAAAGTCCCCACCTCAAAGGAAAAGAGAGGGTGGTGGAGGAAGATAACCAACGTCCTCTTCTGACCTCTACAGTTGCAGCCAGGGGCACTTAACTGTAAAGGTGAACCCAGGGGTTAAGCTGTAGTTTCTGTATTTTCTGATGTAAAGATATGACTATCAGACAAAAACTTCTTTTATAAGTAAAAACAAAGGATCCAAAGATAAATTTTTCTTAATCAGTGGGTAGCAGGGTGGGAAACAGAAGGGATTAAATGTATGAGAAATTTAGTCAACAGTTCTAGGAACAACCAAAGGCTTCTAAAAGGGAAAAATCAATATGTTGTTAGCAAAGTAAAATCCAATGGAGGGCAAAAGAGTTACAGTTGACAATACTGTGAGATATATAAGTGTAATTTGTAACCCAGAGTTCTGTAAGAGAAGGCACATAAGAGACAGCAGCTTGAGAATAAGGCCCTTGTTAGGTTCATTTCCTTCCTACAGAAACCGTCATCATTCCAAATTTGCTTTAAATACAGACTCAAATTAAGAAGCACTTCTACAAACCTAAACATGATCTTTTTGGAAACCACAAAAAAAAATACCAATGTGTTTCACTGTGTTGGTATTTTCAGCGATTATTGGTCTAAAGTGAAAGGCACATGGGTGCCCACTGAGTTGAATTGTCATGAATTACTATTTGTTTGCATTTTGGTTAGGATAGGTACTGGCACTTTTCTAAAATTTATGCAAAGAACAGACAGTATTTTATGATATAAAATTGTGACAATTGGGGCTGGAGAGTTGGCTCAGCGTTAAGAGCACCGACTGCTCTTGCAGAGGACCCGGGTTCAATTTCCAGCACCCACATAGCAGCTAAGGACCATCTTAACTCTAGTTCCAGGGGAATCCGGCACCCTCCTCTGACCTCTGCAGCATTGCATGGCATGGGTGCATCTACTTTCATGCAGACAGTAATATGAAAATTAAATACACATAAAATGAAAAATTAAAAAAAAATTTTTAAATAAAAAAATTGTGACATTTATTACTTAGCTAGACAACATGAAGAAATTCTTTAGGATAGATAGCTGAATTCTGAATTCATAAGTGGAACAGGCTCACAGAGAGAAAACAAACAGAGGGCGATGACCAGGATTGGGTTTAGTACATTTCCAGTATGTCCTTTTTAGCTAATGATTATTTGATAAGGAATGAAAGGATGTCCGGGAGGCAAGCAAAATGCCTATGTGCCTTCATAATGTTATTGTGAGGACTGTAGGAAATGGTGTGCATAGAATGACTAATGAAGAACTGTTTCACACATAAACACTGCAGAAATGTGGCCTGTCACTGCTGTTAACAGCAAATCTGTACTTTTATTATTGTCTAAATACATTTAACTAAAATAAAAATAATAGAGAAGCAAAAGTTTAAAAAATGATGCCTATGAGAAACCATTGGCAGAAATCAGTCGGACTTCCCCATGTCCAGATGAAGATATTACCATTTACATTCCACATGTAGAGAGTAAAAGACAGACAAGGCCCACCACCAAAGAGCTCTTCGCACTAGGGCCCATCTGTCTCCTTCTCCAGAGTGGAAAAACTTTCATAATTGGCCCATGTCTTAGTCACTCTAAAAGCCTCAACAACCAATATAAATTTAGCAGTTCAGTGCAATATTATTGAACTAAAAGAAAGAAGGACAAAGAAAGAGAAATATTGATTTCAGGGCATTTTAAAAGTCATATTCATCATGTATTTATTGTAATATTAACTGCACTGGTTTAGCAGTGAAGGATGCTGAGCATATTTATTCTACAAGTATTTATTAAGGCCTAATATGAGCAAGATACTGTCTAGAGAAAGTATGCTAGAAGATAAATCTTAAAGAAATCCAAGCCATGGATCCATCCCTCAAGGAGGTCAGGAAGAATGATATGGTCTTCACACACTTATAACACTATTCCATAAGTGATTAAAAAACTGAACATATAAACAAAATGTTATTATTACTAATATGGGGGGACATAGAAAGATGAAAGCAAGAAAGTGTGCCAATGGGATTATAAGCTAAAAATGAGTCAGAAGACATTAAAAATGCCACTTCATTTTGATAAAGAGCACAGTCCATCAAGAAAATATAACAATTATAAATACAGATGCACCTGATTTCATAAAATAAATACTACTCTACATGATGGGTGAGACAAATCTCAGTACAGTAAGAGTAGGTCACTTAAATACCCACAGGTCATCAAGAACAAAAGACACTCAATTAAGTAATGTCACAGTAAGCCACAGTAGGTAAAGTAGATCTAATAGATATTGATAGAATATTCCATCCAACTGCTGAGAAACACACATCCTTCTCAACAGCCATGTGGATTCTGGGAATCGAACCCATGTCCTCTGCAAGAGCAGTTGGTGCCCTTAACTGCTGAGCCATCTCTCCAGCCCATGAAATAATTTCTTATATCTTAGATAATAATAGAATAAAACTGGAAATCAACAGCCAGATAAAGTAAAGCAAATCCTCAAGCATCTAAAATTCAAACAATATACTTTCAGTGATCAGTGAATCATTGAAGAATTTGAAAGAAGAGGTTTAAAATTTCTGAAATCATGGAGCTGAAGAGATGGCTCAATGGTTAAGAGTACTGACTGCTCTTACAGAGGACCTGGGTTCAATTCCCAGCATCCACATGTCAGCTAACAACCATCCCTAACTCCAGGTCCAGAGAATCTGATGCCTTCTTCTAGCTTCCACAGGGATTGCACAACATGGATGTTCTTACATGCCAGCAATATATTCATACACATAAAATAAAAATAATAAATAAAATATTTTCAATATCTAGGATCAAAGGAAAAAAGAAAAAAATTCTAGAATCAAATAAAAATAAAACCACAGCTTCCAAGAATCTTAGTAATACACTGAACTTGGTCCTAACTTGGAATTTGATGACTATGAGTAGCTACATTTTTTTTAAGTGATGAAATTTTAAAGAAATAACCTAATGATACATTTCAAGATAAATCAATATCAAACTTTGTGAAAGGAAAAAAACAATGAAGATCAGAGATAGATAATGAAATGGAAGTCATAAACACTACAAAGGAATAAAAAGGTAATTTTTGAAGGAAAAACAAGATAGGCAAATCCTCAGCCAACTACCCAACAGAAAGAGAGCAGTGTTCAATTTAATAAAGGGTGAAAAAGTGTTGTTAAAGCATACTAAAATCCAGGGAATAATTAGGGAATATTTTAGAAACATATTCCAATTATTTAGAAAACCTAGAAAAAAACTGATAAATTTCTAACCTACTGAAATTATACCAAAAAATATATGAAAACCTAAGTAGGTCAATAAGACTGAAGCCATAATAAAATGTGTCACAACAAAGAAAAGTCCAGGGCAAGACAAATTCATTGTATTTTACCAGTCCATTAAAAAAGAACTAGAACCCATGCTAGTAGTTCAACTACTCCACAAAGCAGGAAAGGAAGGAACATTTCTATATTCATTCAACAAACCCAATATTTCCTTGATACCCCAAAAGAGCAAGGACATAACAAGAATCACGCTGAGGAACACAGACACAAATATACCAATAAATTACTTGCAAAGAGAATTCAATGACACATTAAAAATCAGTCATTATGATGAAGTTGGTTTCATTTCTGGTATGCAAAAAAAAAAAACAGTTTCACATATTCAAGCCAATAAACAAATCACAGGGCATAAATGGAACCAAGAACAAAATTGCATAATAATATCAGTAGATGCAAAAAAAGCACTTAACAAAATTTAACATCTTTGCGGGGGATCTTTTTAAGACATGTTCCCTATAGCCCCAACTGGCCTGAAACTATCCCTGTGGACCAGACTGGCTTAAATCTCACAGATATCTGCCTGCCTCTACCTCCCAAATACTGAGATTAAAGGTATGCACTCCCACACCTGGTAAACATCTCCGGAAGAGATGCTGGAGAGATGGCTCAGTGCATAAGAGCACTGACTACTCTTGAAGAGGACCTGGGTTCAATTCCCAACATGCACAGGGCAGCTAACAACCATCTGTAACTCAAATTCCAGAGGATCTGAGACCCTCTTCCAACCTCCATGAGCATTGCAGGATACCAGTGAACCTTCCTATATGCAAGCAATATGCTTGTACACATAAAATAAAAATAATAAGATATTTTTATAAAGCTTGATGAGGGATATAGTCATAAAGACAGCCTGGTACTGGCACAAAGACAGGCTTGTTGACCAAGGAAACAAAATTGAAGATCCAAACTTGTGCTCATACAATTTCAGCCACTTCATATATGACAAAGGGGCCAAAAACCTCAATGGAGGAAGGATATCATCTTCAGCAAATGGTGCTGGCAAAAGAGGATCACCATTTGTAGAACAAAATTAAAACCCTACCTCTCACCCTGTACAAAAATCAACTCCAAGTGGATCAAAGACCACAGCCTGAAACCTAAAACTCTGAAGGTGATAGAAGAAAACATTGGTAGCAACCTACAAGACATAGGCTTAGGAAAAGACTTTCTAAATCAAACAGCAGCTGCACAGGAAATAAGGTCAATAGCTGAAAAGTGGGACCTCATCAAACTCAAAAGCTTCTGTACAGCAAAAGGAACAATCAAGGAAGTGAAGAGAAAACCCACAGAGTGGAAGGAAATCTTCACCAGTGATACATCTGTCAGATCATTAAAATAAAGAATATATGGGGCTGGAGAGATGGCCTAGCGGTTGAGAGCACTGACCGCTCTTACAGAGGACCCGGGTTCGATCCCCAGCACCCACATGGCGGCTGAGAACCGTCTGAAACTCCAACTCCAGGAGAACTCCAGTTCCAGGGGAATCCGACACCCTCTTCTGACCTCCGCGGCATTGCACGACACGGGTGCACAAACCTACATACAGACAGTACACTCATACACATACAAAAATAAATAAAATTAAAAATTATTTAAAAAAATAATAAAAAAATAAAGAATATATAAACTACTCAAAAATAAAGAAGAAAACAAATGACTCACTCAAAAGACAGAGTAAAGTGCTGAACAGAAACGTCACCAGTGAGGAAGTAAAGATGGCTGAGAAACATCTTAAAAACTGTTCAACATCACTAATAATTAAGGAAATGAAAATTAAAACCACTCTAAAATATCATCTCACTCCGATAAGACTGGCTAAGATCAAGAAAACAAAAGACACCAAGTGCTGGAGAGGTTGTAGGGAAAGAGGAACACTCAACCACTGCTGGTGGGAGTGTAAACTCATACAACCACTATGAAAAACAGTGTGGAGAACCCTTAAAAGACTCAAAATGAGCCTACCACTCCTGGATATAGACCCACAAGACTCATCCTACCACAGAGATACATGCACATCTGTGTTTATTGCAGCTCTCTTCACAATAGCAAAGAGCTGGAACCAACCCAAATGCCCTCCACTGAGGAGTGGATAACAAAAATGTGGTACATGTACACAATGGAGTTCTATGCAGCAGTAAAGAAAGATGACATCATGAACTTTGTAGGTAAATGGATGAAACTCAAAGCCATTATGCTAAGTGAAGTAACACAGTCCCAGAAAAACAAACAGGGAATGGTTTCCCTCATATGTGGATGCTAACGCCAAATCTACGAGTTGAAAGGCAAGCTGAGCAACGTTATTGTTATATTTCTTTTTATCTGAAAGCAACTGTGCTGTTATAATATGAATCTCTTAATGGGCTCTAGAATTAACTTACCACTTATTTTCAGACATTGTAATGGGTGGAAGGTATGTATTCATATTTTAGAGTAATATAAAATTAAAAGGAAAATGTGAATTCATAAACACATTTTGGAATTAACAAAGTTTATTTCCAGAGGTCATAATTTTGGTACATATGTGACATTTATATAGGTATATTTTGGAGCAATACAAATGAGAGCAAACAATAACAACATAAGGACTGGGTCAAAGAACTGACTGATACAGTTAAATTCTTCCCAAAACAATAAACCTCTGCAGACAAAAACTTTAAAAAGACTGAGAAAAGGTGCAAGACATGTATGGCAGAATGCATGAACTGGGGTGGGGTGGAGGGCAAGGAAAGGGGAATATGTCTAAATTGGACTGAAAATGATGTATGAAATACACAGAACAAACTATTAAAGTATTTTATTTCAAAAAAATAAAAAAGTAAAAATACAAAACAAAATAAAAATAAAAAGCCCTGATGAAACTATACTTGTATTAGAGACAAGGAACATATCTGAACCTAACAAAGGCTCTAAATGAAGCCCTACAATCAACATATTGAAAGAGAAAAATCTGAAAACCGTTCCTCTAAAATCAAAAATAAGGGTGTCAATTCTCACTGGTCTAATACAATATAGTGCTTAAAATCCTTGGTAAAGCAAGAAGGCAGATAAATAAAAGGATCTTAAATAGGAAAGAAAGAGTCGGGCTGGAGAGATGGCCTAGCGGTTAAGAGCGCCGACCGCTCTTGCAGAAGACCCGATCCCCAGCACCCACATGGCGGCCGAGAACCATCAGAAACTCCAATTCCAGGAGAACTCCAGTTCCGGGGGGGATCCGACGCCCTCTTCTGACCTCCGCGGCATGCACGACACGGGTGCACGGACTTGCATGCAAACAGTACATTCATACACATACAGAAATAAATAAAATTAAAAAAAAAGAAAGAGTGAAATTATCTTTATTTGCAAATGAAATGATCCTACACTTAACATATACCAAAGCCTTCCCCAGAAAACACTTAGACTTGATCAACTCTTTCAGCAAAAAAGCAGGATACAAAAAGCAATATACAGGGCTGGAGAGATGGCCTAGTGGTTAAGAGCGCCGACCGCTCTTACAGAGGAACCGGGTTCGATCCCCAGCACCCACATGGCAGCTGAGAACCATCTGAAACTCCAATTCCAGAACTCCAGTTCCAGGGGAATCCGACGCCCTCTTCTGACCTCCGCGGCATTGCACGACACGGGTGCACAGATTTGCATGCAGGCAGTACATTCATACACATACAGAAATAATAAAAATTAAAAAAAAATTATTTTTTTAATTTTTTTTAAAAAAAAAATTTGAAATTCAATAAATACAGGGCTGGAGGATGACGCTACGGTAAGGGAAGCGCCGACCGCTCTTGCAGAGGAACCCAGTGTTCGATCCCCAGCACCCCACGTGGGGCAGCTGAGAACCGTCTGAAACTCCAATTCCAAGAGAACTCCAGTTCCAGGGGAGTCCGACACCCCTCTTCTGACCCCCGCGGCATTCGCACGACATGGGTGATAGACCTGCATGCAGACAGTAACATTCAATTACATTCACTTAAGAAAATGTAAATTTACTTAAAAAAAAAAATTTTTTTAAAAGTTTTTTTAAAAAAATCTTTAAAAAATCAAATATACAAAAATGGTAGATTCTCTATGTACCAATTTTTAAAATGACAGAGAAAGCAATTAGGAAAATAATCTCATCTGCAACAGCCTCAAAAAAGTAAATCCCTGAGGCCCCTACACACATGTGGCATGCACACACAGACACACACATAAATAAAACACAAAAAATAAATCTTTTTTTAAAAGAAGAAATAGGGGCTGGAGTAATGGCTCGGCAGTTTACAGCACTTGCTGTTCTCACAAAGGATGAGGGTTTGGTTCCCAGAAATCACATGGGAGCTAACAATTATCCCCAACTCTAGTTCAAGGAATCCTATGCTCTCTTCTGGACAGGCATTGCACAAAATGGGTGTACTTACATACATGCAGCCAAACTACTACAAAAATAAAAATAAATTAAAAAGAAAAAGACAAGTAATATAATAGAAATATATATAAATGAGAAAATGTTCAGATCTTATAGCCAGTAGGAAATGTAAACGCAGGGGAAAAAATATATTTCATTCTCATCAGCCATAAATGAGATATCTATTTTGTGCCCTCTCCCACCAAGGATTATAATGAACATCATGTAAGAGAGGACAGAAAAGATTGTAAAATCCAGAGGTCAGGGAAGACCAGGGTAAAACAGTGTCTACCAAAAAAAAAAAGAAAGGGCCGGGCGAGGAGCGCAACAGCCTTTAATCCTAGCACTTGGGAGGACAGGGGCAGGGCGAATCTTTGTGAGTTTCAAGGCCAGCCTTGGTCTTCACAAGAGCGAATTCCAGGACAGCTGGGCTACAGGGAGACCCTGTCTCAAAAAGGACCAAAAAAAAAAAAAAATAAAAACAGGTGTCTACTGGACATAAATTCATAACAGCTGTGGCCATCTATGTAAGACCTGAACAAGATCAAGCCAGTTGGCATTCCAGCTTGGGCTCATAAGACGCCACCCCAGCTGATGAGCTACTGACAGGTGATATCTTCTGGGAGAGGGGGGTCAGTTTCTTTAAAGTTGTGGCCCCTGATAAGTTGACCACAGTCCAGTGGATAGTCTCACATTCAGAGGTACATGAGCAGAACAAACTGTATTTAGTGGGTTATTTTTTTTAAAAAGATATGAAATACAGGGAGACCCTGTCTCGAAAAGACCAAAAAAAAAAAAAGGTTATGAAGTTGATAAATTTGGGAGTGGTATGTGGAGAGGGTAGATATGTAAGGAGTTAGCAGTTACAGGAAGGACTCCAGAGTTAACAAGATCAAAAATACATTGTATGCACTTATAAAATTCCAATCAATTAATAAAATATATTTAAATAACAAAATTAATTTAAAGAAAATATTTCATCTCACACCAGGCAGAAAGGTTAGCATTAAGAAAACAAAAGCAGGGCTGGGGAGATGACCTAGTGGTTAAGAGCACCGACTGCTCTTGCGAGGACCCGGGTTCAATCCCAGCACCCACCATGGCGCTGAGAACTCGTCTGTAACTCCAGTTCCAGGAGAACTCCAGTTCCAGGAGAATCCAACGCCCTCTTCTGACCTCCCGGCATTGCACGACAAGGGTGCACAAACGCTACATGCAGAAATACATTACATATAAATAAATAAATAAATAAATAAATAAATAAATAAATAAAATAATTTTTTAAAAAGAAAACAAAAGCAACAAATACTAAGATGAACCTAACAACTATCCTTAACTCCAGTTGCAGGGATTTTATACCCTCTTCTGGTCTCCAAAGGAATTGCATGACACAGGTACACTTACACACATGCAGGCAATACATTCATACACATAAAATAAAAATAATAAATAAAATATTTTTAAATAGAAAATGTCATAATCAAACTCATTACTTTATTACTATATGGTAATATAAACAACTAGAGCTGGGCTGTCAAGATGGCTCAGTGGACAAAAGCATTAGCTTCCAAGCTTGAAACTCTGAATTTGTTCTCTGGGATCCATGTGATATAAAGAGAGAACCAATTCCAACAACTTGTCCTCTGACTTCCAAAGAATTCTACTTTCTAAATTTGTGCTGGGAAGTCTAGTTAATGCAACATGGTAATGATAAGAAGAAATAACAGACATGGTAGGGAAAATTGTTATGGTTTATTAACAAACCTGGTAAGAATAAATCATTCAATAAAATTAAAACAGATAACCTATCCCAACAATAACTAATTATTAGAAAATACAACCAAAATTATGGTGATGAAGCTGATAATGACATGAACAATGGTGGGTACCATATGTGGTTGCAGCAGTACTTAAATACTTCTCCTGATATTTGTAATCCAAAAACCAACTAAATGAATTGACACTAGGCCATCCCCACTTTCCAAATGAAGAAACAAACTTTATTTTTATTTATTCTTTGAAATTTCCATACATGTATTCAATGTACCATGATCATATCCACCCTCAGCTCCCACCATCAACCTCTCATCCCATCTCCCTCCCAGCTTCATGTTTTCCTTTGACAGTGTTTTATTTATTTATACTTTTAACTCACCAAGTCCAATTAATGCTGCCCATACACACATGGCCATGGTCATCCACTGGAGCTTGGGGAACCTACCAGAGGTTACAAGTTTAAAGAAAAGCAATTATCCCTCCCCTAGCAGCATCAACTGTCAATAGGGCCTCAGCGAAGGATGTAACTTCGAGAGCCCCTACCACTCCATGCTGAATTTTTAACTGTCTCGATCTTGTACAGGTTCACAGCTGCTATGAGTTCGTGTGTGCAACAGCCAAATCACATTCAGATGACAGCGTTTCCCATCACTTCCCCCATCCCATCCTCATTCTTACATTCTTTCCACCCCCTCTTCTGTGATGTTTCCTGAGCCTTGGGTAGGGGATATAATAGATGTCCAGCTATTACTGAACACTCATGTTTGGTTATTCTCAGCATCGTGAACAGTACTAGCCTGTGTTAACTGCTACCCACTACAATAAGAAGTTTCTCTGACTTTTTAATGATGTATCTTACTAGCTACAGAACAGGAGACATAGACTTCAGATGGAGTTCTGATGTCAAAGTCCCAAATTTTTAACTACTTTGTATCATGTTTCTCATCCCCAAAATCTGGGATTGGAGGGTTTTTTTTTTCTTTCTTTCTTTGATAGTCAATAAAATTCACCAGCCAATAGAATAACTGTTACATTTGGCTGCTTATCTGCCAGTTACCAAGAGGAGAGAACTCTGGAAGCAACAAACCCTCAGTAAGAGGCATGTGAACCAGCAGCCCTTGAGTCTCTCCACATTTTTTTTGGTCTTTTTAAGACAGGGTTTCTCTTAAGTCCCAGCTGCCCTGGAGCTCCCTATGTAGACCAGGCTGGCCTTGATTTCCCACAGATCTTCCTGCCTCTGCCTCCTGAGTGCTAGGATTAAAGGTGTGAGCCAACACGCCCCGCTCTCCTCACATTTTTATGACTAGATGTAGGATCAGTTGATCATTTCTACCCTAAGTACCCACCTTTTCCCCAGAAGAGAGTGACCTTTTAAAATTAAAACCAGAGGGGCTGGAGAAATGGCTCAGCAGTTAAGAGCATTGGCTGCTCTTGTAGAGGACCTGGGTTTGATTCCCAGCACCCACACGGCAGCTATCTCTCTATAACTCCAGTTCCACGGGAATCTGATGCCCTCTTCTGACCTCCATGGGAACTACACAACAGAGGTGCAATTACATACATGCAGGCAATACACTCATACACAAAAAATAAAAATAATCAATTCGTTAATTTAATTAAAACTGGAGAAAAAGATTAAATACTTAAGTTGCCCCTGGGAGCAAAGAAGAGTTTTCTTGAAATGAAGTCAATACAAATTAGTTATTCAAACATTTATGGAGAAGCTACCTCCCAAAGTTACTATGCTAATTATTACAAGGATTTCCAAATAGTTTGCTATGTAATCTTTTTATCTTGTGAGTTTATAAACCAGCAGATAGCTTTAAGAAAAAAATAATCTAACCAGAACTTTACTTTCCATTACATTCTCATTATGAATATCACTTCTACATGCACACGCCAGACTTCTCTATGCAGTTGTGATGCTAAAGACCTCTTCTTCAGACATCTTTTTTTGTCTTCCTGTAGCCCCAGATGGCCTGGAACTTGGTATGTAGACAAGGCTGGCCTTGAACTAACAGAGATCCTCTATGTCCCACCTAAACATCTTTTGAACAGCATAATCCTACATCCAACCAACAATTAAATATCTCACACTCAGCTATCTAAAAATAAAATTCAGCAAACCCTCCCCCAAATCATTCTCCTTTCTGTTGAATATACCCTCTAAATATCTCTTGGAGCTATCTGCTTCCTTGCAGTCCACCTTGGACAAATCACGCCAGTGATAATCACGACTGCTTCAGCTCCCTCTGATTCTCTGCTCTGTCTTCCGAATTAAAGAGAAAGTCAATATAATCAAATACTCTTATTGATACACATAATAGACATAAGTAACATGATGAAAAGACCTAATTGCTCTCAGAAATAAATTAGAATCTGAGGAAATCATAAAGAATAAATGGAGAGCATCCCAGTTGAAGAGAACAGCCTGTCAAAGGTTCACTCACATCCACTTAGAAGCCAGCGGCAGCTCCCGATCACATTTAGAAACAATCTCAGTCCAATAATCATTTTACTGAAAAGAGCTTGACTAATTTGATTGGAGGAAAAGAGAGAGCTGACATTTTCATTTTCTTCTTGTTTGCACATTTCTAAATTCAAGACTCTCACATTCTATGAGTGATATTGTTCCCTCCATTTCACATTAGATGAAATGAAATTCAAAAAAGATGAAATGAGGTGCCCAGAATCACATAGCCACTAAAATAAATAGGAGGATAACCCAGAAGAGAGAAAAGAGAGGGGAAAGATAGAGTGTGTTATGTTCTAACAGAGGACTGAAACAATGGAAGCTAGAGACAGGAAGATGACAGGAAACGCAGATATCGCCTGCAATGTTCCAGCTTTCGTCACACGGAACTGAGAAAGTGCTTGGAAAATGAGAAATAATCAGTACATTGCCAAGAAAAAGCAGAGCCTGGCTCCCTTCCATGCCACTTCCTCTAGGATACCAGGGCTCAGACTGCCATTGAGGAGTCTACCTCCTCAGGACACAAAGTTTCCTTGTAGCCAGAAGATAAACAATCCTGGCTGTTGGCAGGAAAGGAAAAGAACAAACAATCTGTAGTCTACCTAAGATTGGGCTTGCAGCAATTAGCACAAGAGAGAGGTAATCAGCAGTCACATTTCAGCTTGATTTTGCTAAGGATAGTCTCCTAGCTGCTCACAACCCACAACTGTCCTCACACTTGTCTAACAGAGATGGCCCACAGGTAATTCCATCTTTTAAAACTCCCATAAGAGGTTAAGGCCCACACCGTATGCTGCTTAAATGTATTGATTTATCCACTGTATCTCTACTCTCCCACTCATATTTCTCTATGTCCCATATACATTCACACACACACACACACACACACACACACACGTCTTTTATGTAAGCCTATTTACACAGTATGCATTATTGCCTTGCATGCATGTGTTTTAACATGTGTAAAGTACTTTCTCGTTGTTCCATTGCTTCTCTGTCACATCTTGTTTTTGCAATCTCGCCATGCTGCTTAGTGCACATTTCATCCATTGCTTTTTCTGTTGCACAATACCCCACTGCAAATATTCAAATCATGCCCCATTCTCTAATCACATAGAATTGTTTCATTGTTTGTAATAGACCTGTGTGAGAAATTCCGTGGGATAGATCCCAAGGGTGAATGCTATGGGAGGGAGTGTCTGTGTACATAATTTAGACAAGCAATGCTACCTGATCTCTACAACAGGGGCACCAGCAGGAAAGGAGAGCTCACAGGGCTGAAGTGTATGTCTGCATGACCACTTTACCAGAGCTACATGCATGGGATACATTATCTAACATCTCTTATCCCATTTTCCTCATCTATAAAAAATGTAAAAAATGACAGTGTCTACCTCATGGTGTTATTATGAGAATTAAATGGGACTAAAGTACTTAGCATTTTATTGGGTAAACGAATAAGCAGTATCAGAAGCTGTCTTGTGTGAGATACTTTTAATCTTCCAGTAGACTCTGAGTCTTCAGAATAGGTCAGTAGCACTCCCACACCCACCCCACTGCACAGAAGGAACATGAAAGTAGAGCGATCTAGATTTGTATACAAGGAAGTTGAGGGATTGCCACAGGAGGAATCAGTGCAGCTTTCCAGTCCCCTGGTGCTATTGCTTCCCCTGATCCACAATCCCCACAGCAGCACTGGCATGCCACTCAGAGGGAAAACAAGAGAGCAAAATGGGCCCCTGGCTTTGCCTGAACCAGGCACTGTACAAGATTGACATACTGCTGCTCTGTGGCATGAGCTCCAGGGAGTCTTTCCAGATGTCACGATCATTTGTATTCATGTCCCATGTATGCATACCCTCCTATGCACCACACTGACCTGTAGCCACCATCACAGAACATTACTGAATTGCATAAGAAGCACACATTCAAGCCCAATCAAACCAGAGTTCCTTGATCATCTTGTAACTGATGCAGCCCTGGATGAATAGTCCTTCAAGAAGAACTAGTCATTCTTCTGTGAAGAGCCCACTAGCTGACAGCCCACATGCAGTACCATCAAGCACCTGCCTAAGCACAAAGATGGGCTCCTCTCCTCTGACAGGCAACTTCTGTTCCAGAGATCTGCACCTAATTGTCTGAAACTTTGTCCAATTAGCTTGCCAGGCTTGAGGCTCCCTCTAACCCACCCTCTGTCCTCATCCTTGGTCTTTCACAGGCATTCCCCCAGGAAATCTCTTATAGCCTAGCTCTTAAACTTCTTTTTTGGGGGGAGGGGTTCTTTTTGAGACAGGGTCTCCCTGTAGCTCTTGCTGTCCTGGAACTCGCTATGTAAACCAGGCTGGCCTTGAACTCACAAAGATCTGCCTGCCTCTGCTTCCCAAGTGCTAGGATTAAATGTGCACGCCACCACACACAGCCGCTCTTAAACTTCTTAAACAGACTTTAAGAACTCTGTTTCCAGGAGGGCCTGCTGGCACAGCAGAGAAAACACTAAGCATATTTATATGGTGGTCCTCATTAACATATGATCATCTGACATTAAGAAATGAACTCTCGGGGGCTGGAGAGATGGCCTAGCGGTTAAGAGCACCGACCGTTCTTACAGAGGACTGGGGTTCAATCCCCAGCACCCACATGGCGGCCAAGAACCGTCTGAAACTCCAATTCCAGGAGAACTCCAGTTCCAGGGAAATCCGAGACCCTCTTCTGATCTCCACGGCATTGCACGACAAGGGTGCACAAACTTGCATGCAGGCAGTACATTCATACACATACAGAAATAAAGTTAATAAAATTTTTTTTAAAAAAAGAAATGCACTCTCAGGACCTGTAATGACTTCCAGAATATGAATGCATATATTTTAAATTGCATCTTGAGGCAAAAACTATTTCTTCATCTACCAAAAAAAAAAAAAACCACAGAGATTTTTTAATCAAACTGATGAGCACTGGTCCATATCATCTATTTGTTGATATGATCCAATGTTGATTGACTATTAAACATTTATTCTTCAACAGCATATTCTGTTCAGATGAGTTCCCTTTGATGTCCTATCAATATTTTATAATTTTTATTATGTAAGCTAGGAATATACTCATCACTAACTGGGTGTTCCAAAATAAATCAAGACAGGTTTTTTTTTCATAGATGTCTTATCTTTCACACTTATTAGAATCAGCAGCTAACATTTGAATAATACTACCCACCATGCATTTCAGCTCTATTATTCTTCCAAGTCAACTAATGAAATTTTAGACTACTTAATAACTATCAGCTAAACAAGAAATTATTTACAAAATTTAAAATAGTCCAGTATAATTCTTTTGAAAATGAAAAACTGAAAGTCAGAGAATATGTAAACATGTAATGGAACTTGTTTTAACAGATTTTCTTTAAAGAATAAAATGTGAAGCTGGGCGCAGTGGCGCATACCTTTAATCCTAGCACTTGGGAGGCAGAGGCAGGTGGATCTTTGTGAGTTCAAGGCCAGCCTGGTCTACAGAGTGAGTTCCAGGACAGCTGGGGCTACAGGGAGACCCTGTCTTGAAAAGAATAAAAAAAAAAGAATAAAATGTGGTATATATGAACATACTGTCATTTTATAGAATTCCCAACCTGTAGATAATATATGTATATACATGTTTATGTATATACATATATTTTCATATATGTATATGTTGGGATTTCAACATCCAAACGCATCTGGCAATGCCTCCAAGTATTTACCATTGTCACAATAAGGGCCAAGAGGATGTCACTGGCCTCTAATGGACAGAGTAGAGAGAGTCTGCTAAATATCTTATATTAGGCAACCCTAAAACAAAGAATTATATGGACCAAAAAGTCAAGAGAGTGCAGGCTGAGTAGCCCTGGTTTAACATTATTTTAGGAAAGATATTCAAGATCCTGATCATTTTACTAAAAGCAAAAAGAAATATTCTGCTCATGACTACACAGTGTTTTTTTTTCTTTTTCTTTTTTACACTAAACTGTATCTCCTCATTTCCTTAAGGCAGATCTGCCCCATACACAAGAAGATGGTGGTTTTAAGCATATTATCCAAACACCTTATGAGATAGCAATATAAAAGGCACATTTGAGATCACTAGAGTTCTATAACTGTAACAGAAATTTATCATCAAATGTAAAGGACTTTCCCCTACATTCACATTCCTTCTGTTATTAACCTTCAAGTTTTACAGACTTGAAAAGACACTACGTTTAAGTATCCATTGTGTGATGAACAACTCCTTTGATTTTTTTTTTTAACAGACTAAGTCTCCATGAAATATCCCAGCAACATTAGGTAAAGCCTGGTGTCCATGGAACACCTATTTCTTAGAAATGCCTTCTAAGTTTATTTCATATTATGGCTATGCAGGATCGCTTCCTAAAACTGAATTTTCAGAATCATTAAATTTTAAAGTGGCCATCTAAAAGCTAAGAACATTATTTTCGTTTTAGCAAGTACCACCAGTATTAATGCATTCTCACCTTGGAGGTTTTCAAAAACAAAATTGGACTTTTATTTGACAGTCGACGTGCGCCCTCTACAGTGCTGGGGAGATACCACCTCTAATCCTTTTTCATTCACAGGGCTTAACTGCAGATCACACCCACTACTGCATCCTTTTAGACATGTAGAAACAAACAACAACAACAAAAAGAAAAAAACCTGACGGTGAGCCTCACATTTTATTCGACTTTTTAAAAAGTGAGGATGAACTGTTCCTTGAACATTAAGGACCCTCTATTGTGAAAGATAGCCTAGAAAATTCCTAAGCGACATTAGCAACAAGAAAATTAATTATAACCAGAACTCAAGAGTCTCAACCAAGGTATATTTAATGCGGTATTTTTATTGTCTAGATGTGTTGCTTTGGTACGCGATTCTGTATCAGAGTCAGCCGGTTACTCTTTCAGACAGTGGCATCGTTAACCCTAGAAGTTTAAGTTCTCAAACGCGGTGCTGAATTACCAGCAGACAGAAACCACTCGGATGATCAAAGCGAGTACTCCAGAGTCTACGTGGAAGAAAAAAGTTCTTTCAAATTCCAGCTGTGCATTCCTGATCCCAAATGCCACGGTTCAAAAGCCTCAGTTTGCTGATGTCAGGATGCTGGTTGAAACCCTGGACCTGGGACATCTCCCGCCTAAAGCTGTCCAGGGAGCTCCTCCGAGCATTTGCCAGAGCGGTAGGTGTGGGTGCGAGGCGTGCGGGTTCTGGCGAGAGGCTTGCCAGGCTGGCTGCGGAAGCAGGTGCCGGGTACCGGCTCTTACCTGTGCTCGGACTAGGAGACAGCTGCCGAGAATCAACCACCCGCGGACGTAGGGCGAAGCCTCCAGCCCAGTCATGGCCAGAACCACCACAGGCACTAGCCGGGTTTGTCCTCCAGACTCGCCAACTTGGCAGGCGCGAGGCAAACTTGTGGTGGTGCAGGAGCGCAGGGCTGCTGCGCGGGGACGCCCCGGGTCTGGCCCTCCGCGCTCCGGCGGCCTGGGAACCGGAGTTCTGCACACCTCCCTCGGCTCCGTGGTGGTCCCGCCTTCCACCAAGGACCACTGGCTTGCCGTGGGGAGGGAGGGGCGGATGGTGCCACGTCCTTCCCCTGTCACTCAGTCCCGCAGCCCAGGAGCCCCGAGGCTATGCGATCCCGAGGCGCTGCTGCACCCACGCTCCACTAGCACTGTCTCTGCTTGCCTGCACTGGGTTCTGGGTTCCCACGCCATCTCTGGGCACGCCCTGTGTCCTCGAGGGAGTGGGCTAAAAGTTTCCTCCTGTCCATCAGCCAGTGGGATGCCAGGCAATTCGATAAGGGCTTCCTAGGCCTGGCGGGACTGGGCTTTGATACAGAAATTCTTTGATTCATTTTCTCCTAATCACTAGAATACTGGGAGGGGGGAGCAGGTGTGAAAGGCTGTGTGTGTGTGTGTGTGTGTGTGTGTGTGTGTGTGTGTGTATCTATGTGTATTTACCACAAACTACTCATGAAAAACAGCTTTATGATGATAAACAGACTCAATCCTGAGAAAAATAATAATAATCACAAAAGAAATGTTTTAGTTACTCTTGTAAGTTTTATTTTCTGGGCTTTTTGTTTTGTTTTGTTTTGTTTTGTTTTTTAATCTTTTGCTATTTCGGGAAGTTCCATTGTAACACCAAAATGTATTTCTCACAGTTCTGTGGAGTCTCAGGTCAAAGCACTAGCAGATCTGTGTCTAACTCCTTCACTGACTGACAAGTGATCTATAACCTCTCGTAGCAAAATAGACCAGGGAATCGTTAGGAGAGCCTCTCGCCACCAAAGCACTTCACGATGCCCCACTTCCTGATGGGGGACATAAACATTCATCCCATTTGTACTCTCTCCAAAGTTTATTGGGAAAATCGAGTTGAAAATAAAGCCTGGTCCAAGGGACAAATTCAATAAGTGTATTTTTTTTTTTTTTTTGTCTTTTTGAGACAGGGTCTCCCTGTAGCCCCAGCTGTCCTGGAATTCACTCTGTAGACCAGGCTGGACTTGAACTCACAAAGATCCGCCTGCCTCTGCCTCCCAAGATTAAAGGCGTGCGCCACCACGCCCGGCTAATAAGTGTATTTATTATGATTAGCACTACTGCTGCTGCCATTGATGGCTGTGAGTGTGCCGCCTTAGTCCGTGATTGTGGTGAATTTGAATATTTGCTAGTTTGGGAAATGAAAACTGTCTGTAGTTAGAATGCTATGTGTTTATATGACATAAACATTGAAGTGGTTGTAAAACTATATTCTGACCCTAATTTTTCAAATTTTGATCAGTATCAAAAGATTTTCTTTCTTTTTTAATTTTTTTAATTTTATTTATTTATGTATGTGTATGAATGTACTGTCTGCATGTAGATTTGTGCACCCATGTCGTGCAATGCTGCAGAGGTAAGAAGAGGGTGTCGGATTCCCCTGGAACTGGAGTTTCAGGCGATTCTCAGATGCCATGTGGGTGCTGGGGATCGAACCTGGGTCCTCTGTAAGAGCGGTTGGCACTCTTAACCACTAGGCCAACTCTCCAGCCCCATGGATTTTTTTTTTCTTTTTTTTTTTTTAGTGTATCTCAATCTACCAATGTTTTGTTTTCTTGGTACTGTGGATCAAATGTAGAAATGTGGGGCTTTGGGGCTGGAGAGATGGCCTAGCGGTTGGGAGCGCCACTGCTCTTGCAAAGGACCGGGGTTCGATCCCCAGCACCCATATAGTAGCTGAGAACCATCTTTGGCTCCAGTTCCAGGGGAGTCCAATGCCCTCTTCTGACCTCCGCGGCATTGCACAACATGGGTGCACAAACCTACATGCAAACAGTACATTCATACACATAAAAAAAAAAAAAAGAGGGGCTGGAGAGATGGCCTAGCGGTTAAGAGCGCCGACCGCTCTTGCAGAGGACCCGGGTTCGATCCCCGGCACCCACATGGCGGCTGAGAACCGTCTGAAACTCCAATTCCAGGAGAACTCCAGTTCCAGGGGAATCCGAGACCCTCTTCTGAACTCCGCGGCGTTGCACGACACGGGTGCACAGACTTGCATGCAGACAGTATACATTCATACACATACAGAAATAAATAAAAATTAATAAAAAAAAATTAAAAAAAAAGAAATGTAGGGCTTTACACACACAAAGCAACCACTCTACTACTGAGATACATCCCTAATGACAAGCTATCTTTTTGTCTTCTTCTCATCTCTTGGTCTTTTGGGGACAATGTCTTGGCTTAGCTGACCTGGAACTCACTATGTAGACCAGACTTGCCTAGTTCTCATGGAGATAGGCCTGCCTCTGCCTCCATTGCGCTAGCATTAAAGTCATGTGCTGCCACACATAGCTCTAAATCATCATTTTATAGTTTCCTGTTTTACTTTTAGAAATGCATTTTTTTCATGAATACACATTTTAGAATCTTTTTCATTTATTTTTACTTTATGCATATGAGAGTTTTGCCTCCATGTATATAAGTACACCTGTGTGGTGAAATGCCTGTGGAGGTGAGAAGAGGGCATCATATCCCCGGGAACTAGAGTTACAGATAATTGTGAGCTGTCATGTGGGTGCTAGGAATCGAACCCAGGTCATCTGCAAGAGTAGCCATTGCTCTTAACTGCTAAGCCATATCTCCACCCCTAGAATCTTCTCATTAGACAGATTTTCCCATTCTGTTTCACTGTTCCCTAATTTTATATTTAACATTGAGGGTCAATTTGTGGTAATTTTAACAACTTATCTAAGTACTTATTGTCCATGTAAGATCTCTAGTGTCCTACATTAGGCCTCAGAAAATTGTCAACATAAAAAAATCAGTTTTGACTAAGAAGTATTTCATCCTCTGCTGGTGGGAATGCAAACTTGTACAACCATTATGAAAAGCAGTGTGGGGCCGGGCGGGGTGGTGCATGCCTTTAATCCTAGCACTTGGGAGGCAGAGGCAGGTGGATCTTTGTGAGTTCAAGGCCAGCCTGGTCTACAGAGTGAGTTCCAGGACAGCTGGGGCTACAAGGAGACCCTATCTCGAAAAGACCAAAAAAAGAAAGGAAAAAAGAAAAGAAAAGAAAAAAGAAAAGCAGTGTGGAGAACCCTTAAAAGACTCAAAATGAGCCTACCACCTGACCCAGTCTTACCACTCCTGGCTATATACCCACAAGACTCATCCTATGAAAAAGATACATGCACATCCATGTTTATCGCGGCTCTCTTCACAATAGCAAAGAGCTGTAACCAACCCAAATGCCCCTCAATAGATGAGTGGATGACAAAAATGTGGTACATCTACACAATGGAGTACCATTCAGCAATAAAGAAAGATGAAACATGAACTTTGCAGGTAAAAGGATGGAACTCGAAGCCAACTCACTCCAAGCTATAAGGTTAATAGGAAGCAGAGGTCCAGCAAGTCTGTTGTACATTTTATTTACTAGTCATAAAAAGCTATTACTTCAGACACTGGGTTCTTGATCTGCACTTCCTCTCTCCATAGAATCAACAAGATTCAAATAACTTGGGCCTCTTTTGAAAACATCACTTAGCTAGTCAATCAGCTTCATTTATTTAATGAATCTATCCATGTGTGTGGATATGAATATTCATGTGTGTGCAGGTGTCTGGGTGGATGTGGGTGCATCTGTATAAATGTATGTTTGCATGTGGAGGCCAGAGGACAAGGTCTTTCAGACAAGATCTTTTGTTGGCCCAGAACTCAGCAAGTGGTGTAAGCTGGCTGGCCAGCAAGTCCCTCTGATCCACCTCTCTTCTGCACCTAAGTACTAGAATTATAAGTGTCCTCCACCTCATCTGGTTTCTTGAATTAGACTCTCTAGGGGAAGAGAATCACTTGTGTTTGGGCTTATGAGAAACCATTTATTTTTTGTATATTTTTATTTATTTTTAATACTTTTGTTGATGAATTGTGTATTTCATTCATTATCTTTCAGTCCAATTTAGACACATTCCCCTCTCCCTGCCTATAGCCCACCCCTGTTCATGCCTTCTGCCATACATGTCTTGCATCTTTCTCTCAGTTGTCTTCAGATCACATTAACGTTGCTCAGTTTGCCATACAATTAGGTAATTGGTGCTAGCATCCACAGATGAAGGATAGCATTTGTCGTTTATTTTTCTGGGACTGTGTTACTTCACTCATCATGATATCCTCTTGCTCCATCCATTTACCTGCAAAGCTCATGACGTCATCTTTCTTTACCACTGCATAGAACTCCATTGTGTAAATGTACCACATTTTCTCTATCCACCAATCAGTTGAGGGGCACTTGGGTTGGTTCCAGCTCTTTGCTATTGTAAAGAGAGCTGCAATAAACATGGCTGTGCATGTATCTCTGCGGTAAGATGAGTCTTGTGGGTATATACCCAGGAGTGGTATGGTTAGGTCAGGTGGCAAGTTTATTCCAAGTCTTCCAAGGGTTCTCCACACTGCTTTCCATAGTGGTTACATGAGTTTACATTCCCACCAGCAGTGGATGAGTGTTCCCCTTCCCCCACGACCTCTCCAGCACTTGTTATCATTTGTTTGCTTGATCCTAACCAGTCTTATTAGAGTGAGATGATACCTTAAAGTGGTTTTAATTTGCATTTCCTTAATGATTAGTGATGTTGTATACTTTTAAAGATGTTTCTCAGCCATCTCTCATTCCTCACTTGTGAAGTCTCTGTTCAGCTCTTTGCTCCATCTTTTGAGTGGGTCATTTGTTTTCTTTCTTCTTTGTTTATTGAGTAGTTTTTATATTCTGGAAATCAATGCTTTGTCAGATGTATCTGCAGTGAAGGTTTCCTCCCACTCTGTGGGTTTTCTCTTCACTTCCTTGATTGTTTCTTTTGATGTACAGAAGCTTTTGAGTTTAAGAGGTCCCATTTGTCAATTGTCGAGCCCTTATTCTTGCACAGCTGCTGTCTGATTTAGAAGTCTTTTTCCTACGCCTATGTCTTTGTAGTCTGCTCCAACTTTTTCTTCTATTGCCTTCAGCGTTTGGGTTTCAAATTGAGGTCTTTGATCCATCTGAAAAGCTGACTTTTGTACAGGCTGAGAGGTAGGGGTTTATATTTCATTCTTTACAAGTGGTGATCCCAGTTTTGCCAAACACCACTTGCTGAAGATGCTGTCTTCCTATATTGTGTATTTTGGGGCCCTTTGTCAAATTTGAGATGGCCCCCCTTTTTCACCTCTTCGCTGAAATTGTATGTGCTCAAGTTGGATCTCAGTTTTGTTCCATGGTCAACAGGTTGTTTTGTGCCAGTACCATGACGTTTTATGACTTAGCCCTGTAGTGTCATTATTCAATGTCTTTGAATCACATGCCATCGCATTCTATACACTGTTCTTCCCTTCTTGGCTCAGCTCCCCCGGACTTGCCTCCCGCCTGCAGGATGACAGTCTCTAGGCTTAGCTCTCACAAGAAGGCGGGAGGGAAAAACTGCAAGAGATACACCCATGGAAAAATGAGCATACTCACACACAGAGAAACACCCGGAGAATCGTAAATCTCCATTTATTTTCTGTCATTTAGGTCTATCTATTGAAGGCTACTGTGCCTTGGGCAAGGAAGTGGGGGGCAGGTGGAAGGAGGGGTGAGCCACCTTGGTACTAATCAGGGGGGCTGCAGAGCTCCCTTTTGTGCCACAGGTAACTAGAGGTGCAACATTTTGCTCAATGCCTCAAGGGAAGGGTCCTTGTGGTTCTGGAACTTTGCAGAGATAGGGCGAAGCAAGAATCATTTAATATCCCAAATCTTCGTGCTACGATAACTCACAGAGGCAACCTGAATGCCCACAGAGATATCAGATAATGCTCAGAAGTTCTGGGACAGGACTTACACGTTCTTGCTCAAGCCACACACAAATTTTCATTCCCACATCCCATCCTTTGTTTTTTCATTAAAATGGAGCAGTAATGTTAAAGTCCTCTAGGGGGTTCCCTGGGATGGCCTGGAATTAAACAATCTTGACTCTAACCTCAGTGAGTGCATTGATTTGGTTTTTGTACCGGGAGGACACAGGATGCGATAGTTGGGAGGACTCCTAGGGTGAAAGTGGGTCCCAGTAATGGAAGTAACCAGGTAGTCAGAGGTTTGCAAAACCATGGGACAGAAACTTGTGGGGAGTACTTTGTGCAGAGTTCGTTTCTGAGGTCCTTTAGTGTTTTTCAACATTTTGGCTCGACAATACACAGCTCATTACATAGAAAGACCCCCTTCCCAGGAACATGCAGGTTCCTCCATTTTCTGCTGTTAACAAGTCCAGGGCTCGTCGGTTCTGTACCACCACCTCTGCCAGAGAAGTTATCTGTCTCTGGAGCAATTCAAGGCTGTTCTTGTGGATGCCATTGCATCATCAAGCTTAGTTTGGAGAGTCCGCTTCCATGCTGTAAAGCTTTACTAGGGCTCCGCCCACAGTTCCCCGATCACAGCTGCCATGTAGAGAATGATCGCCTAGGCTCACCCAGAAGCAGGATGATATCTCTCTCTCTTTGATGGTCCAGTCCGAGTCTGTTTGGCGTGAAGCAATCCAACGCCAGAACTTCCTCCTTCACATAAAGGAAAGAGCTGGGGGAGTAGATAAATTACCAGAGGCAACAAATTCCAGAACCAGTAGCATTTGCACACGAGGCAATGCGGTGCCATCGACAGCAGGGAGAAAGAAATGGGGATGAACCTTAATCGGTTACATCCAAGGGAGGTCCTGTCAAGAGGAAAACTCAAACGGCCAACCTGGAGGTCTAGGCGCGCATCGGCCTCTCAACTAAACCAAAATAGGCGAGGTAGTGATGGTCAAAGAGAGAGAAATGTTCATGAAACACGGGCTCTTCTGCATGGGGACCAAGATTCCCTAGAATAGGGGTCTAGAAGGACAAAAGCAGTGAAAAGAGGCCATGTAATTAGGATTGCTACAGAAAAACATTGGCGCGGACATAGAGGTGGGTGTGATCGTATATAGAGAGAGACGTCTGGCTGTATTCATTAAGTACTATACGGAGGCCATGTTACAGTGGGTGCAGCTTTCCTTCCATTTTGGATCTCCTGTAACATGATATGTGGGATTAAGCGTTCGAGGTTATGGGCATTGAGGAAGCTAGAACAAAAGACTGGTGAGAGATACAGAGATTATCCACCACAGGGTATTCTCTATTTCAGGAATTATTGCTGTAAGTAGGTAGAAGTTTTCCCCTGCACATCCAGCTCTCAAAGCAGTCTCTTCACTCCAGAGTCCTGTATATTAATTTTAAACTAATTATTTTGGATTTGAAACAGACTTCTTGGGATGCAAACACTCTCCAACCTGCGAGGCAGAATCTGAAACCACCATAAGTATCAGTTTCTTGTAAACACTGTCCTTTGTTAAGGTGGGCGAAGCAGATAAAGGGTGCTTGAGAGGTAGTGATGGAATTGAGAAACACAGTGATTGTGATTGCCTTGCTGCAGCCTTGTAAAGGACAGTTGCTGGTTCCCATTACCTGATTTCTTCCTTCCCAAGTTTCTCAAACAAAAAACCGCCAGACATGGATCCAAGTCAGTGGTCTCCCTGCAGGCTGGGCAGAGGCAGAGTTAGCTTGAAATATTATTCAGGAGCAGCTAAAAGGCTGGCAGACAGGGGTACAGAGAGGGGACACATGGATTTTGCAAAAGTGAGGAGTTGTTCAAGTTTCTTCCAGAGCAACAAGTGTGCCATCTTTTTGGTCAGTGGGGATGAATCTGACATTTCTGGCCAGAATCAAAATGGGTCTCAGACAATCCTGTGGGAAGATGCAAGCAAAGCCCTTCCCAGTTGTTAACAGTGGATCAGGTCCTTTCCACCAATTGTCTAGGGGGTTTTTCCATCTGACAAGTATTTGAGGAAACCAGTGTCTGCCCATGTTTGACTATGGCTGGACATTTTGAATCCCTATAAATGTTAAAGAACTTTAGAGTTGCCAATGCCATGGCCCGCTGGATGTTAGGAGGATTACTTGCTGTATTATAAGGTTCTGTTGCTCCCTTTATCTATCAAAAAACATTAAAAGGCCTCCCCCAATTTTAATCGCCAATGCAGGATGTGAGCCTTCTGAAATAGGCCCTGTCCAGAAGGCGTGTACTGACTCTTTTTCCCTTTTTTTCCTGGGGCTAGGGGATGCCCATCTAGGAGTTTAAAGGTGGCAATTTTTGCCAACTTTATCATAGTTTGAGTGACAATCTTTCCTCCAATGGTATCCTTTTTTAACCCAGGGCAGAGAACAGTGGTGGGGGGCGGTGCATTCAGAGGCCCTCCAGGAGAGACCGGTGCTTTTGGGCACTGTCTTTTCCAATTACCTCTGTCTCCACAGTTAAGACATTTCTCATTTGTGGTGACAGCAGCCACAATTAGCGTTGTGGGAGGCTGTGCCCATGTCCTGAGTTGCCTCTATCCATCTGTCATAATGGTCATATTTAAGCCCTGGCACACTTGCTTGCATTCTGAATTCACTCCCTCCCAAACAATATTTTTAAGGAGCATCTCTCTGACTGCAGAGTTGGGGATCTTTCTCTCTAGGCTGCTTTTGGTTCTTAAGATAAAGTCAGACAGGATTCCTCAGGTTTTTGCCTAGGAAATAAAAGGAGGAAGTGGGCTGGGATTCAGTGGATGGTGTAATTCAATCCCAGGGCCTGTAGAAAAAAAAAAAAAAAAAAAAAAAAAAAAAAAATTTTAAAAAAAAAAAAAAAAAAATAAAAAAAAAAAAAAAAAACAAAAAAAAAAAAAAAAAACTGCACAAAGGCCCCCCCCCCCCCCCCCCCCCCCCCCCCCCCCCCCCCCCCCCCCCCCCCCCCCCCCCCCCCCCCCCCCCCCCCCCCCCCCCCCCCCCCCCCCCCCCCCCCCCCCCCCCCCCCCCCCTACCTGATCAAAGTATCCTGGGGCCAGCCCCGCCTGCTGCATCCCTGTGCTAAAAATCTCCATCTCTCCAAAGAGCTGTTTGTAAACCCAGTCCAAATTAGGTTGCCCTTGATTTCTATGAACCTGCTGGAGACATTTGTCTCTATACAGTGCTTCCCATTGTAAAAAATAGCAGACCTGGAAGTGAAAATCTACATATATCTCTCCAGTCCTGGGGGGTGTTAAGAGAAGCACAAAGGCTCTGGAGAGTGGACTTTGTCCATGGTTCCAGGACCCCATCCTCTCTGATGCTGCCTGCTTCTTTCAACTCAACTTCCTGGTACAGTACCATTTTAGAGGCTACCCAAGTGGAGCACGTTAACACGACACCTGTAATTGAAGAATTGGGTTGTCCCAAATCTGGCACAGTTTTTTTGTAGCAGAGAGGGAAGAAGTTGAAAGTGAAGGTGCTCTTGGCCCCTGGAGAGGGAGTGGCTGATAATCAGAGGAAAAGTTAAGGCTAGTTGTTTGGATGTTTTGATTATCCTATTCTATTTTTACTGGGTCTGGAGCTTGGGGGCTTTCAGCGGGAATTTTATTGGGGTTCTTGAGGGGAGTTTTGGCAGGTTCTTGGGAGGAGGGGGACTGAGATTTAACTTTGTTTTCCTTTCCTGGCATGGTTTGGTAAGAAGGCCCTAAGCATTGTCTCACTGTGGCCAACAGTGGCAAAAATGTGAGAGATGCTGGAGCATTTTCTCGCTGTCTAGTGTTCTTTGCCACACACGTTCAGGATTCTGAACTCCATAAGCCTGCAGGGGACATCCACAGGCAATATTAAGCGTCTCACTCCAAAAGGAGGCAGCTTCCGACATTGAAATGTTACTTTATTTATTTTTTCCCTTTGCTCATTGCATTTATTCACTGAACATATGTTTTTTTCTTTCCCCCCCCACAACACATATCTTTTCATTTTTTAACAATAAGTAATAATTTATGAGTACAAGCATCCTCATGTAAAACCATTTGCAAACAGTTGTGCCTAAACCCACAAAGCCCATGGGTCCTACCATCCAGTTGGGGGGGTTGTATGTTCAATTAAGTTGTCAAATATGTGTCCAGACTGTATTGCTGTAGTATAGTCATACCCCAATTCACAGCCTTACTTCTATATGCCCCGTCTTCTGCAGATGTTCCCTAGGCTTAGAAAATGGGAGCAGGTGGACGAGAAGCAAAACAGTCTACTTTCTCTGGAGCTGTTGCTTGGACTCTGGTCAATTCTGGCTTTTTCCCTTTCATGGGCTGACAATTTGTCCATGAATAACCTTTCACTTTACTCGTGAAGCACAAGTTAATTAGATATCTAGATATTTAAACAGTTACCAATTGTTATGGTAGGTTACTTTGGTATAGACACAGATGTTTGGCTGGTATGTTAATACATGCATTACTTTTTTCTGTAAAAATATGACAGAGTCTTACCATGGCTTACCAATCTCTTGACTCATCGAGCAGGATGACAATCTGTGGCCACTAGCCATGGTATTCCCTCCAAGGACTTCCTCTGCCAGAGCACTAACCTCAGCTCGCCAATATTTCATCTTTGGGCCCCTCTACCCCAGGCATGTTCTTTTGCGCGCGCTGCAATACAGCTTTGCACCAGCTAGTCTCTCCGGCCATGGCTGAGGTACTAGCCTGTGTTCGCTGACGGCGACGTACTTGCTTCGGACACACAGGCACGACCAATATTTGCCGTCTTATTCGCCGTTCTAGTTGGTACTTTGGCAAACCATTATCTCTGCGCTATCTCCACGACGCAAAAACCTGTACACTTTGCACAGTGCAGTCATCAATGCAATCTTTACCCCCATGCCTCCTACATCCCGCGTCCTCTAGCATCCCACACGCCCGGGGCCCGACCTCTAATAGCATCTCTACCTTCTTACCCTTGCAATGCGTTACCTCCCAGCTTTATCAGGCAAGAAGCCCTCCCTCATCTTCTTTGCGGCGCGCGCTGGGCTTCGGATCTCCACTCGGCCACACCTATCACACACTCTCTACTTGGCTCAGACATCCACCTCCACCATTGCCCCGGATTATCCAGAAACGCGCACCACGTCCTGTGTGTACACTATTTGCTTATAGCCCTGACCCACCACCCCTACGCTAAGCGCGGCTCACTTCTGTATTCCTGATTTGCTCTTCTCTTTCGTCCTCTCTTTGTTTCGTCTTGTTTATGGGTTATTAAACTTTGCTACCTTGTGTCCTGCGCACTGTCACGGTTGGCTGCACCCACTGTGCTTTCCAGGACTGTGGAGGTCACCATTGAAAGAGCCGCGTGTCACGACTTTCACACTGCGGATCCACATGTGTAGTGCGCACTTACACGGGCCCGCACGTGCTTCCAGCCACACACTGCCTGCCGGGGCTGCGTGACTCGCCACCACGCGACCTCATCAGATTCCCCAGTGACCCATAATTCTCACTGTCGGGCCTGCCTGGTTAACTCGCCAACTCCTCCGGTTCTCCCTTCTCCTGTGTCGACTGTTACCCAAGACGTCGCTCGGCGGGTCCCGCGAACCGCTGAGCACATTGCTCGCCACCCACTGCCCTTTCGATCGCGATGCCGACCGTGGCGAGCGGACTAGACCGCAACCTGTAATGTCCTGGCTCAGTATTTGTTGTGTCCGATGGGGAGGAGGCTAACGGAAATGATGCGTTCCAGGCCGGGACCCATCCCTTGAGAATGAGCACTGAAGCACTACGCCACACAATTGCGACGCCCCACACGTATATAGTTTAGCACGATCCAGGCAAATTCAGTGTATTACAGCGAGCAGGGCGCCGGCTTTCAGGGGGGGGTAAGCTCAAGGAGTATGGTATTTCTCCCCCCTTCCTTCTCCGAAAGACACCCCTTGTCCGGCATCCGAGATGTGTAAGGCTGTTCCTCCGAGCGACCTCATTATACAGATGTCGGTTACCCGTCGACTCCCCCAGCGCGCGCTTTGCGCGTCTCGTCGCACATGTTCGGCCTCTTAGACTCTCTCCGACACGCACTCGACATCTTGCAAGTTTGAAGTATGGTATAAAGATCCGCCTCTTTTCACTCAGGGTTGCTGTTGGACATCTTCAGGGGCTCTTTTGTGTTTCTCCACCCATATGAATTCAGGTAGCTTTTGTCAGAACTGCCAGTGAACGAGGATCTCCGAAGCGCAGACTTAATTGGAGCGTGTTGTACATACTCCTGTGAGATACTCTAGCTGTGGGTTGAGCTTCATGCGAGCGATGTCTATGGGTGCGTACCTCTCGTTCTACGAAAACATGAGCTACGCGGAATCCCTCTCAATAAAAACCTACCTGGACTGCCCGCCACCACCCACTGATCGTTTCTCTGCTCGCTCGCTCTTCTGCCCTGTGCACTTACCATCGTCCTTCTGACGCGAGTTGCTCAATCCAGCATGCCATTCCGTGCTGTAGAGATGCGTTCCACTTCCGCATTTGGTTACGTTTGTTCCATATGGTAGTTTTATTGTTTTTGCGGATATTGTGAGTGGGAAGGTCTCTATTCTTTCTTCAGTTGCTTGTTTGTGGTGTAAAGAAAGGTTACGGAGGCTTTCTAGTCAGTCAAGTTTATATGTTTCGCATCCAATGCCACTACTACATGAAACCCTTTTAATTGGCCGTTGTTATGTCGTCACCACATTGGGCATGGTTATAGTGCGCACGTCTCTACTCTCTTGTATAGCGCTGTGGGGTAAACAATTCGGCATATGCGTCATGCACACAAAAGGCTGTCACCGCTGCACGTCACGCGCTCCACTTATGTACTCACTTTAGCTCTCGCTTTCTTGCACACTTACACGCCCTATAGCAAGTAGTTTCAATGCGACAATAATTGGACCCGAAGGAAGCTAAGAAAGGAGACTAAAGGTGACATGAGGGCCCCAGCCCTTGCCAACGTCCTACCTTTAAAGCGAATGCCTCTGTCATTTCCCATTTTTAGAGTGATTATTGGTCTCGTGCGTTTGTTTTTCTTCCTGCGCTATCTATCTTGCCTCCTGCCCGATTATATGCGGACTTTATGGATTTCTATCCCCGTCTCACATCCAAATTCCTTTCTCTATGGGCTTTAAGCCCCCACGAAGGCCAGGCTTGATTTTTGTCAAAGGCTTTTTCTGCATCAATGAAATGATCGAGTGGTTTTTGTCTTTCAGTCCATTTATGTTTTAATTGATATTTATTGGATTTTCGATGGTGAACCATCCTGCATCTCTGGTATGAAATCCAAACTTGGTCATGATGGATGATCTTCTTGATTCGGGGTCTGTATTGCAGTTTGCAAGTTATTTTTGTTTGAGAATTTTACATATGTGTTCATTAATAAGATGGGGTCTATAGTTCTCCTTTTTTGGTGTATTTTTGCCTGGTTTTGATATTACAGTGGGGAAAATGGTGGCTTCGTAGAAGGAATTTGGGAGAAGAGAGAAAATTCCCTCGTTTGTATCCTTCTGAACCCAATTTGAGTAATAATGGTTGTTTTTTTTGAATGTTTTCTAGAATTCTACTGTGAAACATCTTGAGCCTGGGCTCTTTTTTTTAATTGGGAGGTTTTTATTACAATCTTCAATTTCTTCATTAATTATGGGTCTGTTTAAGCTGTCGACTCTTCCTTGGTTGAGCTTTGGTACTTCCCAGGATTTCAGATATTCATCCCATTTATCCTGGGTTTCAAAATTTAGTAGAGTATTGGTTTTTTAAGTATTCTCATATTGATTCTCTGGACTTTTCCTTGTCTGTTGTGGAATTTCCCCTTTAATCATGGATTTCTATTGATTTGGAGTTGTTCCTTCTTTCTTTTGGTTAACTGGGTTAGAGGTCTGTCTATCTTATTTATTCTCTCAAAAAGAACCAATTTTGGATTCATTGATATTTTTTGGTCTTGTTTTCTTTGTTTCTATTTCATTGTTTCTGCTCTGATTTTTGTATTTCTTACTGTCTGTTGCATCGGGTTGGGTTCATATCTGTTGTTGTCTCTCAATGTTTTTAGCTGCAGTGTTAGATCATTCACTTGTGCTTTCTGTTTTTTTTCTTCTTAATGTAGGTACACCCAGCTATAAACTTACCTCTTAGGACTGCTTTAAAGTATACCAAGGTTTTGTTGTGTTTGTATTATTCATTGTCATTTCAGTTCCAGAGATGCTTTTATTTCTTTATTTCTTCTGTGGGACCCATTCATTATTCAGAGTGTGTTGTTGAGTCTCCATGTGTTCTTGTAGATAGTAGGTGCTTATCCTGGCGTTGATGTTGAGCTTTCTTGCACTGTGGTTTGATTAGAATGCATGAAATTATTTCACTTTGTGTATTTTGAGAGGGTTTTTTTCCTGTGTCCCAGTATGTGGTTGCTTTTGGAGAATGTTTCATGAGTGCTGAGTAGAAAACGTATTATCTCTTGGTATTAGGGCGGAATATTCTGTAAATTGTCTGTGAGTTCCGTTTGGTGTATCATATCATTCAGTTCACATGTATGTTTATTCTTTATCCAGTTGACCTGTCCAAAGGGTTCAGTGGGGTACTGAATTCCCCTACTATGAGTGTATTGGGCTTAATCTGTGCCTCTTGAGTTTCCTGGAGAAGAATTGTTTTTATGAATTTTGGTGCACCAGATTTTGGGCCATATATATTCATGATTGTAAACCTTCATGGTCAAGTGTTCTTTGATAAGAACACATTTGTAATGGCCCTTTTTGTCTCCTTCTATTTTCTTTTACTTTTGAAAGTATACTTTGTCTGATATTCAAATAGCAACTCCTTGCTTTCTTTTTGGTACCAATTGCTTCGATTTTTTTTTCATCCTTTCACTTTCAGGTCGTGCCGCTCGGTACTATCCTTGACACGTTAGATGTGTTTCTTGTAGACAGCATATAGGTGGGTTTCTGTTTCCTAATCCAATTTCCCAGTCTCTGTCTTTAGATTTTTGGAGGAGTTTAATTCAAGGAGTTTATTCATTTAAATATTTACAGGTTATAACTGAAATATGTGTGTTGCTTTCTTTTACCTTATTATCCATTAGATTTTGTTTTCTAGGTTTCTACTTCTGTGGTTTTTTTTAATACTTTTATAATTTCTCTTTCTAGGTGTCTGGGGATAGTGGCTCCTTTCTTCTGTCCTCTGACTTGCTTCACGTCTTCTCTGAAGGGTTTGTTTCCAGACATGTATTCATCATCTTGTTTATGTCATTGGAAGATTTTTCTCTTTTCCTTCAAATAGAATCAACATTTTTGCTGAGTATCGTAACCTGGGTGGCGTTCTATAGTCTTTAACATGGGAATGCTTGCTCCACATTCTTCTTGCTTTCATAGTTTTGCACTGAGAATCAGTTGTAATTCTGATTTCCCCTTATGTCACTTTGTTGTTTTCTCTTTTGGCTTTCAGGGGAATTTTGTCTTTGTTTTGGGCATTCTAGCATTTTAACTATGATTAAATGTGGGGTGTTTCTTTTCTTATCTTGTCTGTTTAGCTTCTATGTGCTTCTTGTATTTGTATTTGTTTGTCTTGTTTAATTTAGGGAATTTCATCTATTATTCTGTTGTTGAAGATTGTCCAATACCATTCTCTTGGGATTCTTCTCCTTCCTCAATCCCAATGATTCAGATTTGATCTTTTATAGTATCCCACATTTCCTAATTACTCCATCCCTGTGTTTAAAAAAAAAAAATTTTTCATAATCTTACTTGAGGTTTTAGTTGTTCCGTGTTATCTTCCAGGTTAGATTCTTTGTTCTGATTCCTCATTCTACTGTGGCTTTTTCCATTACTTTCCTCTTAAATTAGATGAGTGTTTGATTTCCTTTTTCATTTTCATCTTGTTGTTTTTCTTTTAGTAGTTCCACTTCCTTTTGGAGCTTCTCAAATCTCTTCCTATAGGCTTCTTGCTTTGTTGGTCAGTTTCCTTTTTTATTTCAACATGGGAACTCTTTTCAGTGTTTCCACTCCTCCTGGAGGTTCCCTTTCACTCTAGTTCTTTCTGGAATTTGTCATCTTCTCTCTTCTAGGTCCTTCTGAGTTTTCCTTCTCTGTCTTTAGTTCTCTGACTTGTTCTTTATTTCTCTGATTTCTTTGAATATGTCTAAAATTTGTTCCTCTAAGATCTGTGTCCTGGCCATCCCCATGGGGACCCACTGTAGGAATCTCCCACAGGTATTTGAGCTTGGTGTGGGTTATCCTGCACCTTTCCCATGTTGTCCCTGACATGTGGGTTTCTCTTTGCCTGTATCTCAAATGCCCCTTCACTGGGAGGCTGCTTTTGTCTCCCTCTTCAGATGCCTTTGTTGTTTGTTGATTTGTTTTTCTCTTGTTTATGGCTGACTTGTCTAGTTTTAGGTTTCTATGGAAGTCTAACTCACTCTTCCTTTCTGTTCTGTAGGTTCCCAAAAGAATCCACTGGATACTCCCTTAGCAATTCCAGGGCGGGGGTATGCCTGTTTTTAGCCCATGCCTCGGTGCTCTGTGCTTCGGTGGTCCTGGGAAAAATCCCCCAATCTACCTCTGTGCACTCAAGTCCCAACCAAGTTGGCAAACAGGCCTCCCTTAACCTTTAATCCCAGCTATCAGGATGACTTCGCCCCCACAGCCACAAAATACAATGATTTAATCAAACCAATGAGACAATCCTCCAACAACCCAGAGACAGAATTATCCAACAATCCCACGTGGCTGAAGTGACCCGCTCCTACCTGTGCTTCAGGTGGGTCCTGGGAAATCCCTGATCTAAGCTCTGTGCACTCCTTCATCTGCTTTTTAACACATTAGTTCTGGAGCTTAAACTCCAGTCTTGATACTTGCAAAGCAAACCACTTTCCCAACTGAGCTATCTCCCTATAGTAAGCTCCTCTGGACCAGCCAAAGAAGTTCAGGTCACAGCCGAGGAGTGGAGGTGAGTAGATCACGAAATCAACACACAGACACCGAGAGTAGAGGAAAAGGCAGGGGAGGATGAGAGGCTCCTGCTAAACTCATTTAATTTGGGAAAGATCAGGCTTTACATATCCTCATCCTCTGCTTCTTCTGGAAGCATATCAGGTGCTGATCAAACCACCGACTCAGCATAGGTTAAGTCTGTTCTGCGGGTGTGTAACACTCTACATCTCCCCAACCCAGAATCTAGCTTTTAGGCCAGGATGGCAGCAAACACTTTCCTCCCAGCACTCAGGAGGCAGGGGGGCAAAGCAGATTCTCCACGAGTTGAGGCCAGCCTGAGTTCCAGACCAGACAAAGTTACATAGTAAGACCCCATCTCAAAAAAAAGGTCTATATGTTTAATGTGGAAGATATTCTACTTTTTGGAGAAAAGTAAAAGACAAAAGTTTGTTGACACCTCTAGTATTACATCTTCACCTCCTCCCATGAGTCAGTGCCGCTCAAAATGGGTTCAAGAAATAAAGTGGGCTTTGCCATTGAATGAACAGAGCCTCTTCCCATTGTGCCCAGGAAGGAATCCCATTCATCAACCCCAGATATCAATTACCATTAGTCACTAACTAGCAAGTTCCCTCTGAGTACCCAAGATGTTGGGCTTGAGACTCTGTCCTGGAGTTTCTGCTTGGCCCTTCAGAAGAAAACAGTCAGGGCAAAATAAGCAGGTGAAATCTAAGCATTCCAAGGAAAACTCGGTCCGGAAAACACGAGGAAAAAAAAATACCTCACGAGGATTATCTAGATTCCATGCTGATGGGAAATGGCTCACAGGCCATGACTTTCTCTCTATTTAATATGGAAAGGTTGTATGAAAAATAATTCCTTATTTCACAATGTTCATGTGAGAATTAAGTGCGATAATGACCATGCCAATAAAATTTTTATCAACTAGATAGGATGACAAAAACAATAGTATGTTTGTTATTTGCAAAATAGAGACTATCGCATTCAATATATAATTATGAATTTGTGAAGCCTATTATAAAATGCTCAGTAATTAATTTGTAGTGTAAGAAAAGATAATGAAAAGAAAGCCACAGAAAATCTTAAAATTCTCCTGCTGGGGATTAGAGGAAATAATTAATGTAGGCCTACCTCACTCAAGATAAAGCTTAAAGAAAATTAAAAGTTGGACAATTCTATGTTTGGCACTATCCACATCTCCCCTCTTAAATATATATTTGCCCTAACTTGTTAAATAACAAAAGTTTTGTATTTGTCTCTTGAATAATTAGGTGACAACAGTCCTATTACTAGCTAACAAACTACCCAGCTGAAGCTTACTCTCCTCAAACAGCATTTTTCTTCCTGTTGCTTACACCTTTTTAAGTTTTCAAATATTACCCCAAAATTCCTTAACACATGCTTCCCATTGAGGCCTTAGACTCTCCCCCCCCCCCATGATATTGGGTTCTGAGGTTGCTTGGACTTCAGAATGCAGTAAAATTGAACCCTGGCCTCACAAAACTATCAGCTCTAGGATTCTCTTTCATTATGATAGGAATTTCACCCTCATGGTGTAAGGAAGCCAGGAAAGGAAATCAAGGAAAAAGTCCACAAGAACCCACTAGACACACTGCTGCTCTTGTGGACTCCATCCTACTTATCCCACGGAAATTCACCAGACCAAACTCATTGTCACATGAATTTGAGCCCCTTTGGAAACTGATACTCTAGTTCAAGTTGAACAGCTTCCAATGTGCAGGAGAACAACGAGGCTGCAGAGTTGCTTCTCCCTCTAAATCCGGACACTTATTTCAAACTTATGCCTCCCAAGACTCAGGGATCATTGCAGAAGGGGGGGCGAAGAAAAGAGAAAGATTGTAAGAGCCAGAGGGGCTGGATGACCACAAGAAGAAACAGTTTCCCAGACAACTGGATGCTTATTCATATGAAACTCACAGAAATGCTGAGGCATTCACAAGTCCTATGAAGGCTCAAATCAGACAAAATCCCACCATAGGGACATGACGTGGGTAAGAAACCCCAAACCAGCCTAAGGAAAATGTTGGATGCGAGGAAGGAAAAACTGATGGCTCCTAAGATGGTCAGAGACAGTCTTTTAAGGATGGAACTCTTGGTAAGTTAACCAGGCTCCAGTGGGATGACCCACCACTGAAGGATTATTTGGAGGCACAAATTAGCGATATATATATATAGTTATCGATATACTTCTAAATATATCTATGAGCGAGAGAGAGAGCGAGAGAGAGGATAGAGAGAGAGAAAGAGAGGGAAAGGGACCACTAAATACCAATAAATTATATTGTATGGAAATTCAAGAGATGCAAAAATTTGAAAAATGACAAAAAATTAAATGGCTTTCAGCTGATGCCATGTGAAGCATCAGCACTGTCCAAATTACCAATTTCTGAGCTAAACAGCTATACTCCCAACCATTAAGCTTGGGAGAACATGTTACATGGTAGTAATGACTGACTCCCATCCAGCCATCAAGCTCTTGTCTTTGGGCTCTGGGTCTTTGAACTACAGAATGCAATAGAAGTAAGCCCAGGCCTAACAAAACTATCAGCCCCTACATTTAAGCTCCTGGCTTTTTAACATTAGTCCTGGAGCTTAAACTCCAGCTTGATACTTGCAAGGCAAACACTTTACCAATGAGCTATCTCCTCAACCCAGGAATCATTTTTAGGCCAGGCCTTTTATCCCATCCCTCAGGAGGCAGGGAAAGTGAGCAATATGAGAATAATTTGCTTTAGTGTTAGACTGTTAGCAACCAGGAGCAAATCCTGCCCAGATACTGACTAGATAGAAAACTCCTTTTACCCTTACAATGCATTTTTTCCCTTTCTAAAAGCATATAATTTTCTAAAATGGGCCACATTCTTTGTTAAGAATTTCTGAGCATTGTTGATCCTTCTCCAGACATGGCATGGAATCTAGAATTAGTAACCTAACCTAAAAAAAAAAAAAAAAATCCTTTAGTTTCCAGGATTTAAATCATTCCTGAATATATGTTTCTTACATAAGAACAGTTCTATAGATAAGACTCATTGAGCAGGTAATGAAGTTTACATGGAAAATATGTTCAAATGAACCATCATCAGACACTAAATGGCTGACCATCATAATGATTCACACTTCAGAGTTTTCCTATTTTACACATTTCTTTTGTAAATATAACTCCTAAAAAACATTTGTATTGACAAAAAAAATCCTGACCCCTAGCCAATGCTAACATATAGGTAAACTAAGGTTTCCACTTTAGTGGTAACGCCCAATTAGATGGGGAAATAACTCAGAAAGCGAAGTGACATGTAGACAGACAACGGGAGTAAGGAAAGACCTGAGACAGTCTTCTGCTTTGACTTGCTAGTCTTTGCTGCCCTTATCAGCTACACTTCAGCATCTGTAGGGAATTTCTCAAAGGTTCTAAGCATCTCCTCATTCAGTTTTTCATTTGCCCCACAGAGATAGCTTCCAGGTTGAATCACATTTTAGAAAGATACTCTTATTAAACTGAATGATTAGTCATATTTAAAGCAGTATGATGGGTCCATGGGTAATTTATTTTGAGTCTTTCAGCACAGACAGGCATATACTCCCAATAATGGACCAAAAAACAGTGAGAGGAGAAATTTAACCTAGATAACCAAAAGTAAAAAGTTAACAGTCATTAATTTGAAGAGGGATTAAGAAAGAACACTGAACACCTCAACCTACTTGTTCCTTTATTACAACTTTTAAAATTTTCAGGAAACCTTGAAAAAGATTATTTGATTAAGAAGGATTTATGTATAAATATTAAGATGGCTGTATATTTCCAGAATAAATAAAATAATAAAAAAAAAAAAAAAAAAAATTTATTTTAAAAATTAAATATACACAAAGCCCGGGCGTGGTGGCGGCACGCCTTTAATTCCTAGCACTTGGGAGGCAGAGAGGCAGGTAGATCTTGTGAGTTCAAGGCCGCTGGTCTACAGAGTACAGTTCCAGGAACAGCTGGGACTACAGGGAGTGACCTGTCTCGAAAAGACCAAAAAAAAACTTATATTATATATATAACATATTGGCATTGACCTAAGGAATTTTTAATATAAACTCTCAACAGGGGCAAAGTAATGTACCTTTAAAAACAGCCTACCGGTGGGCGGCGTGGCACATGCCTTTAATCCCAGCACTCAGAAGGCAGAGGCAGGAGATCTTCGTGTAGTTCAAGGCCACCTGGTTCTATAATGACTCCAGTGTCACCTCAGGCTTTTCTAGGAGAGACCCTGTCTCAAAAAGACAAAAAAAATAAATTTAAACACACAGACATGCTACAATGGTACAGAGTGAAAGAGGGTTAGCTTGGAGCTTCCGAGAGAGACTGGGGGAAGATTCACAAAGCTTCTTCTTTTATAAGATTGATTTTTCTGGCTTTTCACATATGTACACATGTGTGTCTGCATGGAGGTATGTGCACCATGTGCAGGAGCATGTCGAGGACTCGAGGCATGGTTGCTTGTGGAGCTGCGTTACATACAGGCACTTGTAAGCTACCTGATGGGGGATTGAGAGCCAAACAGGGGTCCTCTGCAGAAGCAAGCAGTACCTGCCTCTTCATGTGAGCCATCTCTCCAGGCCCTTGCAAAGCCTTTTAGATGGTATGAAAAGGGAGAAGGCATTTGATGAATAGCATGCACTCAGCAAGAAGCCTGATGTGTTATAAAAGGCCTAAAAACAGGAATTAAAGTTCTGTGTTGCCAAGAATGGGAAGGTGAGAAGTAGAAAGAGCTGGGGGTCTCTCATTGACTGGGTAAGATGGGATTTGGAACAGCACAACAATCAATCCTGTGCCCTTGAAACATGGAAATAGAAATGTGTTGTATGAAAGCCTTTTCCCTTTGCTCTTGGAGAGCAAATCCTATTGGAGAGGATCCAGGGATCTGAGACAACACAATGTAATACTATAGACAACACAGCAGGGTCTAGGCCAGACACCAGCAAAGAGAATGAGCCTGTCCTGCTCCCAGTGTGCTTGCAAGGGAGCATGGAAAATGGCCATGTGTTGAGCACTGGATGCTGACGAGACCTTCAAGACAAAGGGAAGAACATTTACAAAGGGAGGGGTATGTGGGGGAGTGGGACTGGTTCTGAAATATCCATTGTGCAGAGGAAGAAGCACAGTGACAAGCTCTATGAAAGCACAAGGAAAGGATCAGAGCTGAGAAAAACTGTCAAAGAAAATACTAACAGGACTAGCCTGACTGGCACTGGAGGTAAAGAGGATGATGGCATTTAGAACCACAAGGGACAGCAGGGGTTGCAGAGCATGACTCAGTGGTTAAGAGTACTTGCTGCTCTTACAGCGGACCCAGGTTCCAATTCCCAGCACCCATATATGGTGGCTAAAAACTGTCCTTTTCTCTAGTTCCAGGGGATCTGACATCCTCTTCTGACCTACTCAGGTAAGAGGCACACACAGCACAACACAAATGCATGTAGGCAAAACATTAACATTAATAAATAAAACACATCTTTTTTTAAGAGAAGAAAGCAGGCAACAATAATAAAATCCTCTGTAAGTCTGTGATACCAAAGAATGATAGTGATTTCACAACATTAGAGTAAGTGCTATTGCAAGGGAAGGAGCTGTTGACGGAGAGAACATGCTTGTCTTGACTCTCCTCTATCAGACATGTTGGCAAGTTGAAGAGAATTTGGAAACCAAAAAGAACATAAAATTGAAAAGCAGGGCTAAGATGCTCAATGCATATTTTGGAATTGTTTCTTGAGGGGACTGGAAGAAGAAACCAATGAATGTGAAAAAAACTATGGGCCAATTTTTCCAATGGAATTTGAACACACATATCTACCCAACATATCAGAACATAGCATACATTATGGCACACTTTATTTAGAGTACAGTTGACTATTGAGTATAATGTTTATAAGCCAGGTCTACTCACTATATTGAAGCCAGTTGATTTCTATTCTCAACCTAGGAGGTTAACAATTATCAAATATCTATTTATATCTACTATGAAAATTGCTTTTATTTTCTTCACGAACAAAACTTTTAAAGTACAAATTCTACTGGGAAAATATTTGCCTACACACCAAATCTTCTTTTGATGAAAGAATAGCTTAATTAGTTGACTATTACATACATAAATTATGTGTTCAACAAAATATGAATACGCTTTAGAAATAAAAGGAATGACACTAGTAATTATACACTGAATTCTTGCTGACCAACTTGCAAAACATTTACATTACAGTTAGTAGTTTTCAGCCAGGAATAGTAGCCATCTCCTTGGGAGGCTGAGCAAGAAATATCATGAGTTCCATACTAACCTGATCTACATCCGGAGATTCAGGCTAGTTAAGCCATGTAGAAAAGTCCCTGTCTCAAAAAAAAAATTTAATGAATAAATTAAAAGTTAGTATTGATTTTTTCATTTCTAAAGTTCTTTCCCTAAATTAACGAAGAGCAAGAAAATGGAACGTACTTGAAGTGTTATAGGTAATATAAAAAGAACTACTACTATAATTTATTCTAAACTGTCCCTTAGTGATCTGGGAAACACTCTTTTTACCAGGAAACCATGATAAGCTAGAACTAAATAAGGTGTTCTAAAGGGCAAGTCAAATAGTTCTTCCTATGACTGGAAATCTAAGAATATTGCATTGAAAAGAAGCAGATGGCATGCTTCATTGTGCAGTAGGCGGAATGGGGAGGGCTAATGACGTAGTCAAGAAACTTGGCAAGAGGTTGACGGACCTGATAGCAACTCTAGGAAAGAAAAATGGCGGACGAAAGCAACCGAAAAGGTACAGGGAAGAAACAACAGACTGTAGTTTAGAGTTTCAGATTTATTGGGTGCAAAGAAGAAAGGCCCCAATAGTCGCGAGACATAGTACCCAGAGCAATTGGGATACTGATGCGATTTAGCGACACAGCAATGGTACCTGGCAAAAAGACAGGGCAAATAACCGCTGAAAGGAAATAGCTTGGGGTGACAAAGAGGGCGAATTATGGTGGCAAGGAAACAAAACTGAAAACCTATCAAAAATGTTTTCTGTTCTGTGGAGCAATTAAGGTGGGGTTAAGGCCCCAAGGAGAGGCTTAATGTAAATATTTAAAGCTGGAGTACATTAACATAAACATTTGTAGTTCTACTCTACACAAGGAGGAATGAACTGAAGTAAATCTCTCTGCAAACACTGTGTACTTTCACGCTGGATGAGTCAGGAGTCAGAAGCTGCTGTATACACTGTTCTGGTTCATTACAGGGAAAGTCACAAATGCAATTTAATATGGGGAAAAAGCACATCGAACGAAGTGCAGGAGAACCAGGCATTAGCTTATAGGTTTCAACTCCCAGTGGAATCATCCAGATTCACAAGGGCAGATCCACACATCTCAGAATCCAACATGTTCCCTGTCCAGAAGTACTTTGTGCTGCATTCTCCCAGCAGTGACACATGACAACTTACTCAAACTGTTTCCAACCAAGAAAGCTCCCATGAGCCTTGGTGTCTAGAGAGTTGATCCCTAACGATTACCCCCTCCCCCCCCCACAAAACAGGCCATTCCGCTACAGATTACATTACCAGCTGAACCCCCGACTGGTGGAACATATTCAGGCTTCAGGGGTACAAAAACTGTCTTGTCCTATAGAGTCTGCCAAGGACTCAGAGCTCAACTCCAGGAGCAGACAAGGCCCTTACTCACACACTACTGATCAAATTTCCCAATGAATATGCGAAGGGTTATTTACTAGTAACAAAAAGATAATAGGCAGTAAATATTAATTGGTTTTAGGAAAACAATTATGCTATTTTATATAAACTTAGTATTTATGGATGGAGACTGCCAGAAAACAGTGGTAGGAAATGAAGGTGATTATGCAAAGAGTTAATAAATGGGGTAAGAAAATAAGATGCTCTATAACTAAAAGAAAGTATTCCCTTTCTTTGTGCACTTTCTCTGCGTGTATTGCTTAGAAACTTGTCTGGTCATCTAAAATCAAAACTCATTCTACTACCTGAGGATAAGCTCATTTAGGGAGGCTGTGAATGGTCTTGGAGTTTCCCAAGAAAATGTTTTATTTGTGCCTGATATTTGCCTGATCCCTTAAATCCTTAGTCCAGTTTATTAGTGTAGGAAATTGGAGTTCAAGAGTCTGAGTTGATAAAACAACCCATCACATTATCACAAGAACCACAGGTAGATAAGACAAACCTCAGAATCAATTTATATTTTTTGTTTTTTAATATTCTTTTTTGAGTTTTATGACTTTCATATTACAATATAGTTTGATCATCTTTAGATTCCTTTCCCCTATCTGCACCCCCTCCTCTATCTGCAACCCCCCCCCCCACCAGATTTTATGTACTCTGTCATATCTTTTTAGACTATCAAGCAAAAAGGGTATCCCTCAAATGTTCCTTTAGTATGGATCTCTTCATTAGAGCCTGGTTTAAACCTATTTTAGTCACACCTTAAAGAAAACTGACTCTCCCTCTCCCATCAAATCCTGGTTGCCAGTTTGTCAAGTACGTATAGTAGCTCCTCAGCTAACTTGGGGTTCTTACCCACTTCCACATTTCTATGTGGGATTTTCTGTGGCTTGAGCTTACATGAGTCTTGTGCATGCGTAAACCATTGCTGTGAGTTCATATGAGGAAACTGAATACCAGCTTTCTGTAAAAACGTTTTCCTCTGATCATCACCTTCTTCTTATTTTTTTTTTATTTTTTTTTTTATTTTTTTTTTTCTTTTCATATTTTTTCATTTTTTTTCTTTTGGCTCTTTTTAGAGACAGGGTCTCCTTGTAGCCCAGCGCTGATCATGGAACTCACTCTGAGGACCAGGTCTGGGCTTGTATCGACAAGAACTCCTCATCTGCCTCCAAGTGCTAGGATTTTAAAGGGCATTGCACCACCACGCCCTGCGCCTTCTCTCCTCTTACACTTTTTTCCAGCCCCTTTCCACAATGAAAACAGTGGCTTTGGATGGCAAGAGTTTGATTATGATGTTTGATATGGGGTATCTCTTTCAGGGAAAGAACTCTGCCAGTCTTTATTCTCTGCACTTTGGCAGTTGTGGTTTTCTGGGTTAATCATCATCTGTTGTATGAGGAAGGAACGGAAGTTTCCTGATGAGAGCTGACAGATGCATTAATATTCCCTCTACCCCCTCTACCCCATTCCACTATGCTCCATGAGCCTTAAGTATAGAGGTTGCACTATAGGTGTGTTTCTCAGGTCTGGGCACCTCAAAGACATTATTCTCTGTGTTTGACCAGGTCTTGGAAACTTTATAATCTTCTCAAGCTTGAGTGGTGAGAGATCAGGCTAGTCCTGACTCTTTACTTCAGACTGTATCAAATGGCACAAAATTGTGGTAATGGGAGGAACTGGGGGGAAATGGCTCCATCAGTAAAGTACTTGCCACAAAATCATGAGGNTCAATTGTCGACCTTAATTCTTGCACAGCTGCTGTCTGATTTAGGAAGTCTTTTCCTACGCCTATGTCTTGTAGTCTGCTGCCAATTTTTTCTTCTATTGCCTTCAGCGTTTGGGGTTTCACATTGAGGTCTTTGATCCATCTGAAGCTGACTTTTGTACAGGCTGAGAGGTAGGGGTTTAATTTCATTCTTCTACAAGTGGTGATCCAGTTTTGCCAACACCACTTGCTGAAGATGCTGTCTTTCCTCCATTGTCTTCTTGGCCCCCTTGTCAAATATGAGGTGGCTGAAATTGTATGTGCTCAAGTTTGGATCTTCAGTTTTGTTCCATTGGTCAACAGGTCTGTTTTTGTGCCAGTACCAAGACGTTTTTATGACTATAGCCCTGTAGTGTCATTATTCAATGTCTTTGAATCACATGCCATCGCATTCTATACACTGTTCTTCCCTTCTTGGCTCAGCTCCAGGACTTGCCTCCCGCCTGCAGGATGACAGTCTCTAGGCTTAGCTCTCACAAGAAGTGGGGAGGGAAAACTGCAAGAGATACACCCATGGAAAAATGAGCAGACTCACACGCAGAGAACCAGGAGAATAGTAACTCCATTTATTTTCTGTCAGTGAGGTCTATATATTGAAGGCTACTGTGCTCTGGGCAAGGAAGTGGGGGGCAGGTGGAAGGGAGGGGTGAGCCACCTTGGCTCTAATCAGGGGGCTGCAGAGCTCCAGTTTGTGCAACAGGTAACTAGAGGTGCAACATTTTGCTCAATGCCTCAAGGGAAGGGGTCATCTGGTCCTGGAATTTTGCAGAGATAGGGCAAAGCAAGAATCATTGTAATATCCCAAATCTTCCTGCTACAGATAATTCACAGAGGCAACTGAATGCCCACAGAGATATCAGATAACTGGAGAACTTCTGGGACAGGTCTTACAAGTTCTTGCTTCAAGCCACACACAAAGTTTCATTCCCACAGCCCATCCTTTGTTTTTTAATTAAAATGGAGCAGTAATGTCAAAGTCCTCTAGGGGGTTCCCTGGGATGGCCTGGAATTGGACTAGAACAGTCTTGGCCGCGACCTCAGTGAGTGTATTGATTTGGTTTTTGATAAACCGGAGGACACAGGGTGCCATAGTCAGGAGGACTCCTAGGGTGAAAATGGGCCCCAGTAAGGGAAGTAACCAGGTAGTCAGGAGGTTGGAAAACCATGGGACAGGAACTTGTGGGGAGTACTTTGTGCAGAGTTCGTTTCTGAGGTCCTTTAGTGTTTTAACATTTTGCTCGACAATAACAGACTCATTTAAATAGAAAGACCCCCCTCCCAGGAATACTCAGGTTCCCCTGTTTTCTGCAGTTAACAAGTCCAGGGCTCGTCGGTTCTGTACCACCACCTCTGCCAGAGAAGTTATCTGTCTCTGGAGCAATTCAAGGCTATTCGTCATGGACACCATTGCCTCATCAAGCTTATTTTGGAAGTCCGCTTCCATGCTGTAAAGCTTTACTAGGGCTCCGCCCACAGTTCCCACAGCTGCCATAGAGAGAATGATGCCTAGGCTCACCAGAAGCAGGATGAATATCTCTCTCTTTTGATGGTCCAGGTCTGGTTTCAGCATCCAAGCAACTTTCTCCTTCCCATAAAGGAAGAGCTGGGGAGTGATAATTACAGGCAAACAAATTCCAGAACCAGTAGCATTTGCACAGAGGCATGCGGTGCCATCACAGCAGAGAAAGAATGGGGATTTGACACACAGGGTCCTGTCGAGAGGAACACTTCGGAGGCACCTGGGGTCTGGGGCTGTTGCAGCTCTCACTAAACAAATAGGAAGTGTAGTGAGTCGGTCAAAGAGAGAAATGTCATGAAACACGGGCTCTGTCTGCATGGGGGCAGATTCCTGTAAAGAGGCATTAGAAGGAACAGCAGTGAAAAGAGGCCATGTAAAGGATGCACAGAAAAAACATTGGGAGACATTAGGGTGGGTGGTGTAGTTGAGGAGATCTCTGGTGTATTCATTGTACTGGGGACATGTTACAGTGGACTGCAGCTTTCCTTCCATTTTGGATTCCTGTAACAGAATGTGGGATTGCGTGAGGATGGGCTGAGGAGCTAGAACAAGCTGGTGAGAGATACGGATATCCACCACAGGGTACCAGGCATTGCTGTAAGGGTAGAGTTTTCCCTGCACTCCAGCTCTCCAGCAGTCACTCCAGGGGTCCTGTATATTAATTTTAAACTGGTTATTTTGGATTTGGAACAGGCTTCTTGGGCTGCGAACACTCTCCAACCTGCGAGACCAGAATCTGCAACCACCATAAGTATCAGCTTCCTGTAAACACTGTCCTTTGTTAAGATGGGCGAAGCAGATAAAGGGTGCTTGAGAGGTAGTGGTGGAATTGGGAAACACAGTGATTGTGATTGCCTTGCTGCAGCCTTGCAAAGGACAGTCGCTGGTTCCAATTACCTGATTTCTTCCTTCCCAAGTTTCTCAGACAAAGAATCACAAGACATGGATCCAAGTCAGTGGTCTCCCTGCAGGCTGGGCAGAGGCAGAGTTAGCTTGAACTATTATCAGAGCAGCTAAAAGGATGGCAGACAGGGGTACAGAGGGGGGACACATGGATTTTGCAGAAGTGAGAATTTGGTCAAATTTCTTCCAGAGCAACAGGCGTGCCATCTTTTTGGTCAGTGGGGATGAATCTGACATTTTTGGCCAGAATCCAAACGGGTCTCAGACAATCCTGTGGGAAGATGCAAGCAAAGCCCTTCCCAGTTGTTAACAGTGGATCAGGTCCTTTCCACCAATTGTCTAGGGGGTTTTTCCATCTGACAAGTATTTGAGGAACAGTTGTCTGCCAATGTTTGACTATGGCTGGACATTTTGAATCCCTATAAATGTTAAAGAACTTTAGAGTTGCCAATGCCATGGCCAGCTGGATGTTAGGAGGGTATTACTTGCTGTATTATAATGGTTCTGTCTGCTCCTTTATCTATCAAACATTTAAAAGGCCTCCCCCCAGTTTTAAACATCAATGCAGGATGTGAGCCTTCTGAAATAGGCCCTGTCCAGAAGGCGTGTACTGACTCTTTTTCCCCATTTTTTCCTGGGCTAGGGGATGCCCATCTAGGAGTTTAAAGGTGGCAATTTTTGGCATCTTTATCATAGTTTGAATGCCAATCTTTCCTCCAATGGTATCCTTTTTTACACCCAGGGCAGAGAACACGTGGTGGGGGGCGGCATTCAGAAGGCCCTCCAGGAGAGACTGGTGCTTTTGGGCACTGTCTTTTCAAATGACCTCTGTCTCCACTGTCAAAACATTTCTCATTTGTGGTGACAGCAGCCACAATTAGCGTTGTGGGAGGCTGTGCCCATGTCCTGAGTTGCCTCTATCCATCTGTCATAATGGTCATCTTTTAAGCCCTGGCACACTTGCTTGCATTCCGAATTCATTCCCTCCCAAACAATATTTTTAAGGAGCATCTCTCTGACTGCAGAGTTGGGGATCTTTCTCTCTAGGCTGCTTTTGGTTCTTAAAATCAGACAGGGATTCCTCAGGTTTTTGCCTAGGATATAATAAGGAGGAAGTGGGCTGGGATTCAGTGGATGGTGTAATTCAATCCCAGGCCTGTAGGGCACAAAGGCAGACCTGATCAAAGTATCCTGGGGCCAGCCCCGCCTGCTGCATCCCTGTGCTAAAATCTCCTTCTCCAATCTATACTAGGTTGCCCCTGACCTCCAAACCTGTTGGAGACATTCGTCTCTATATAGTGCTTCCCATTGTAAGAATAGCAGACCTGGAAGTGAAGATCTACATATATCTCTCCAGTCCTGGGGAGTGTTAAGAGAAGCACAAAGGCTCTGGAGAGTGGACTTTGTCCATGGTTCCAGGACACCATCCTCTCTGACTGCTTGCCTGAGTTCTTTCAACTCACTTGCCTGGTACAGGTACCAGTTTAGAGGATGACCCCAAGTTGGAGCTACGTTAACAAGAACACCCGTAATTGAAGAATTGGGTTGTCCCAAATCTGGCACAGTTTTTCTGTAGCAGAGAGGGAAGAAGTTGAAAGTGAAGGTGCTCTTGGCCCCTGGAGAGGGAGTGGCTGATAATTAGAGGAAATGTTAAGGCTAGTCACTTGGATGTTTTGATTATCCTATTCTATTTTTACTGGGTCTGGAGCTTGGGGGCTTTCAGAGGGAATTTTATTGGGGCTCTTGAGGGGAGTTTTAGCAGGTTCTTGGGAGGAGGGGGACTGAGATTTAACTTTGTTTTCCTTTCCTGGCATGGTTTGGTGAGAAGGCCCTAAGCATTGTCTCACTGTGGCCAACAGTGGCAAAAATGTGAGAGATGCTGAAGCATTTTCTCACTGTCTAGTGTTCTTTGCCACACACGTTCAGGATTCTGAACTCCATAAGCCTGCAGGAGACATCCACAGGGCAATATTAAGAGTCTCACTCCAAAAGGAGGCAGCTTCCCGCATGGAAATGTTATTTATTTATTTTTTCCTTTGCTCATGCATTTATTCTCTGAACATATGTTTTTTTCTTTCCCCCCCAAAAAAACATATATTTTTCATTTTTTAACAATAAGTAATAATTTATGAGTACAAGCATCCTTCATGTAAAACCAATTTGCAAACAGTTGTGCCTAAACCCACACAGCCCATGGGTCCCACCATCCAGTTGGGGGGGGTGTATGTTCAATCAAGTTGTTCAGATGAGTGTCCAGACTGTATTGCTGTAGTCTCGTCATTCACCCCAATCACAGCCCTTACATTCTATCATGCCCCCTCTTCCGCAGATTGTTCCCTAAGCTTAGAAAAGGGGCACAGGTGGACGAGAAGCAAAACAGTCTACTTTCTCTGGAGCTGTTGTCTTGGACTCTGGTCAATTCTGGCTTTTTCCTTTCATGGGCTGACAATTTGTCCATGAATAACCTTTCAATTCTACTCGTGAAGCACAAGTAATTAGATATATAGATATTTAAACAGTACCAATTGTTATGGTAGGTTACTTTGGTATAGACACAGATGTTTGGATGGTATGTTAATCCATGAATTACATTTTTTCTGTAAAATATGACAGGGTCTTACTGTGGCTTATAACATCTCTTGACCACCAGAGGATGCAAACTTGTGGCATCAGCCATGGGTTATTCCCTCCAAGGACTTCCTCTGCCAGAGCACTAACCTCAGCTCGCCAATATTTCATCTTTGGGCCCCTCTACCCCAGGCATGTTCTTTTGCGCGCGCTGCAATACAGCTTTGCACCAGCTAGTCTCTCCGGCCATGGCTGAGGTACTAGCCTGTGTTCGCTGACGGCGACGTACTTGCTTCGGACACACAGGCACGACCAATATTTGCCGTCTTATTCGCCGTTCTAGTTGGTACTTTGGCAAACCATTATCTCTGCGCTATCTCCACGACGCAAAAACCTGTACACTTTGCACAGTGCAGTCATCAATGCAATCTTTACCCCCATGCCTCCTACATCCCGCGTCCTCTAGCATCCCACACGCCCGGGGCCCGACCTCTAATAGCATCTCTACCTTCTTACCCTTGCAATGCGTTACCTCCCAGCTTTATCAGGCAAGAAGCCCTCCCTCATCTTCTTTGCGGCGCGCGCTGGGCTTCGGATCTCCACTCGGCCACACCTATCACACACTCTCTACTTGGCTCAGACATCCACCTCCACCATTGCCCCGGATTATCCAGAAACGCGCACCACGTCCTGTGTGTACACTATTTGCTTATAGCCCTGACCCACCACCCCTACGCTAAGCGCGGCTCACTTCTGTATTCCTGATTTGCTCTTCTCTTTCGTCCTCTCTTTGTTTCGTCTTGTTTATGGGTTATTAAACTTTGCTACCTTGTGTCCTGCGCACTGTCACGGTTGGCTGCACCCACTGTGCTTTCCAGGACTGTGGAGGTCACCATTGAAAGAGCCGCGTGTCACGACTTTCACACTGCGGATCCACATGTGTAGTGCGCACTTACACGGGCCCGCACGTGCTTCCAGCCACACACTGCCTGCCGGGGCTGCGTGACTCGCCACCACGCGACCTCATCAGATTCCCCAGTGACCCATAATTCTCACTGTCGGGCCTGCCTGGTTAACTCGCCAACTCCTCCGGTTCTCCCTTCTCCTGTGTCGACTGTTACCCAAGACGTCGCTCGGCGGGTCCCGCGAACCGCTGAGCACATTGCTCGCCACCCACTGCCCTTTCGATCGCGATGCCGACCGTGGCGAGCGGACTAGACCGCAACCTGTAATGTCCTGGCTCAGTATTTGTTGTGTCCGATGGGGAGGAGGCTAACGGAAATGATGCGTTCCAGGCCGGGACCCATCCCTTGAGAATGAGCACTGAAGCACTACGCCACACAATTGCGACGCCCCACACGTATATAGTTTAGCACGATCCAGGCAAATTCAGTGTATTACAGCGAGCAGGGCGCCGGCTTTCAGGGGGGGGTAAGCTCAAGGAGTATGGTATTTCTCCCCCCTTCCTTCTCCGAAAGACACCCCTTGTCCGGCATCCGAGATGTGTAAGGCTGTTCCTCCGAGCGACCTCATTATACAGATGTCGGTTACCCGTCGACTCCCCCAGCGCGCGCTTTGCGCGTCTCGTCGCACATGTTCGGCCTCTTAGACTCTCTCCGACACGCACTCGACATCTTGCAAGTTTGAAGTATGGTATAAAGATCCGCCTCTTTTCACTCAGGGTTGCTGTTGGACATCTTCAGGGGCTCTTTTGTGTTTCTCCACCCATATGAATTCAGGTAGCTTTTGTCAGAACTGCCAGTGAACGAGGATCTCCGAAGCGCAGACTTAATTGGAGCGTGTTGTACATACTCCTGTGAGATACTCTAGCTGTGGGTTGAGCTTCATGCGAGCGATGTCTATGGGTGCGTACCTCTCGTTCTACGAAAACATGAGCTACGCGGAATCCCTCTCAATAAAAACCTACCTGGACTGCCCGCCACCACCCACTGATCGTTTCTCTGCTCGCTCGCTCTTCTGCCCTGTGCACTTACCATCGTCCTTCTGACGCGAGTTGCTCAATCCAGCATGCCATTCCGTGCTGTAGAGATGCGTTCCACTTCCGCATTTGGTTACGTTTGTTCCATAGGTTAGTTTTATTGTTTTTGCGGCATATTGTGAGTGGGAAGGTCTCCTTCTTCTTCAGTTGCTTGTTCTGTTGTAAAGAAAGGTACTGGGTTTCTGTCGAGATTAATTTATATGTTTGATCCATGCCACTACTACTGAAACTCTTTTAATTGGTCTAGGAGTTTGTTAACATGGTGGGAGGTTATGTTGAGTCTCTCTCCTTAACGCTGGGTAAACCAATCGCATATGCTCATGCACAAAAAGGCTGAATACGCTTGACTCCGCGTTCTCCACTTATTACTCCTTTAATCTCCTTTTTGCCACTTAACGCCCATAGCAAGTGTTTCAATGCGACATATTGGACAGAAGCAAGAGGAGTAAGGTGACAGGAGGCAGCCCTTGCCAAGTCCTACCTTTAAGCGAAGTGCCTCTGTCATTTCCCATTTTAGGATGATATTGGTCGTGCGTTTGTTCTTCTGTATATGGCTAGTCTCCCGATTATGCACTTTATGGAATCTTCCCCTCCAATCCAATTCCTTCTCGGCTTTAACACGAAGGCCATGCTGTTTTGTCAAAGGCCTTTTTCTGCATCAATGAAATGATCGAGTGGTTTTTTGTCTTTCAGTCCATTTATGTTTAATTGATATTTATTGATTTTCGTATGTGAACCATCCCTGCATCTCTGGTATGAATCCAACTTGGTCATGATGGATGATCTTCTTGATGTGGGTCTGTATGCAGTTTGCAAGTATTTTGTTGAGAATTTTTACATCTGTGTTCATTAATAAGATGGGTCTATAGTTCTCCTTTTTTGGTTGTATTTTGCCTGGTTTTGGTATTACAGTGATGGTGGCTTCGTAGAAGGAATTTGGGAGAAATCCCTCTGTTTGTATCCTTCTGAACAATTTGAGTAATAATGGTTGTCTTTTTGAAATGTTTTCTAGAATTCTACTGTGAAACCATCTGAGCCTGGGCTTTTTTTAATTGGGAGGTTTCTTATTACATCTTCAATTTCTTCATATATTATGGGTCTGTTTAAGCTGTCGATCTCTTCTTGGTTGAGCTTTGGTTATTCCCAGGATTTCAGATATTCATCCATTTCTCCTGGGTTTTCAAACTTAGTAGAGTATAGCTTTTTTAAGTATTCCCATATGATTCTCTGGATCTTTTCCTTGTCTGTTGTGATATTTCCCCTTTAATCATGGATTCTATTGATTTGGAGTTGTTCCTTCTTTCTTTTGGTTAACTGGGTTAGAGGTCTGTCTATCTTATTTATTCTCTCAAAGAACCAATTTTTGGATTCATTGATTTTTTGGTATTGTTTTCTTTGTTTCTATTTCATTGATTTCTGCTCTGATTTTTGTTATTTCTTCTTGTCTGTTGCATTTAGGGTTCATCTGTGGTTGTCTCTCAACTGTTTTTAGCTGCATTGTTAGATCATTCACTTGTGCTTTCTGTTTTTCTAATGTAGACACCCAGCTATAAACTTACCTCTTAGGACTGCTTTTAAAGTATACCATAGGTTTTGTTGTGTTGTATTATCATTGTCATTCAGTTCCAGAGATGATTTTATTTCTTTATTTCTTCTGTGACCCATTCATTATTCAGGAGTGTGTTGTTGAGTCTCCATGTGTTCTTGTAGATAGTAGGGCTTATCCTGGCGTTGATGTTGAGCTTTCTTGCACTGTGGTTTGATAGAATGCATGAAATTATTTCAATATTTTTGTATTTGTGGAGGGTTTTTTCCTGTGTCCCAGTATGTGGTTGATTTTGGAGAATGTTCCATGAGTGCTGAGTAGAAAGTATATTCTCTGGTATTAGGGCGGAATATTCTGTAAATGTCTGTGAGTTCCGTTTGGTGTATCATATCATTCAGTTCACATGTATGTTTATTCTTTATCCAGTTGACCTGTCCAAAGGGTTCAGTGGGGTACTGAATTCCCCTACTATGAGTGTATTGGGCTTAATCTGTGCCTTGAGTTCCTGGAGAATTGTCTTTATAAAGTTTGTTGCACCAGAGTTTGGGGCATATATATTCATGATTGTAAAATCTTCATGGTCAAGTGTTCCTTTGATAAAGATGTAATGGCCTTCTTTGTCTCTTCTGATTTCTTTTACTTTGAAGTATACTTTGTCTGATATTCAAATAGCAACTCCTGCTTTCTTTTTGGTACCATTTGCTTCGAATTTTTTTTTCATCCTTTCACTTTAAGGTGGTACCTATCCTTGACAGTTAGATGTGTTTCTTGTAGACAGCATATAGGTGGGTTCTGTTTCCTAATCCAATTTCCCCAGTCTATGTCTTTAGATTGAGGAGTTTAATTCATTAATATTTAAGGTTATAACTGAAATATGTGTGTTGCTTTCTTTTACCTTATTATCCATTAGCATTTTTGGTCTAGGTTTCTACTTCTGTGGTTATACTTTTATTAATTTCTCTTTCTAGGTGTCTGGGGATAGTTGATCTTTTCTTCTGTCCTTCGAATTGCTTCAAGTATTCTCTGAAGGGTTTGTTTTCCAGACATGTATTCTATCATCTTGTTTATGTCATGGAAGAGTTTTCTCTTTCCTTAAACTATAATCAACATTTCTGCTAGGTATAGTAACCTGGGTTGGCGTCTATAGTCCTTTAACACTGGGAATGCTTTGCTCCACATTCTTCTTGCTTTCATAGTTTGCGCTGAGAAGTCAGTTGTAATTCTCATGGATTTCCCCTCATATGTAACTTGTTGTTTTTCTCTTGTGGCTTTCAGAATTTTGTCTTTGTTTTGGGCATCTAGCATTTTAACTATGATATGGCATGGGGAGATTCTTTTCTATCTTGTCTGTTTAGAGTTCTATGTGCTTCTTGTATTTGTATTGGTTTGTCTTTTTTAATTTAGGGGAAATTTTCATCTATTATTCTGTTGAAGATCTGATCAATACCATTCTCTTGGGATTCTTCTCCTTCCTCAATCCCTATGATTCAGAGGTTTGATCTTTTCATAGTATCCCACAATTCCTGGTTGTTCAACTTTTGTGTATTTTTAAATTTTTCATAATCTTTACTTGAGGTTTTTAGTTGTTCCGTGTTATCTTCCAGGTCTAGTATTCTTTGTTCTGATTCCTCCATTCTACTGTGGCTTTTTCCATTCCTTTCCTCTTAATAAGATGAGTGTTTGATTTCCTTTTTCATTTCATCTTGTGATTTCTTTAGTAGTTCCACTTCCTTTTGGAGCTTCTCAATCTCTTCCTATAGCTCTTTGCTTCGCTGGTCAGTTTCCTTTTTTATTTCAACATGGGATCTTTTCAGTGTTTCCACTTCCTTCTGGAGTGTGTCCTATTCTACCTCTAGTTCTTTCTGGAATTTGTCACTCTCTCTCTCTCTCTCTAGGTCCTTCTTGAGTTTTTCATTCTCTGTCTTTAGTTCTCTGACTTGTTCTTTATATTCTATGATTTCTTTGAATATGTCTAAAATTGTTCCTCTAAGATCTGTGTCCTGGGCCATCCCCTGGGGGATCCCACTGTAGGAATCTCCCACAGGGTTATTTGAGCTTGGTGTGGGATTATCCTGCACCTTTCCCATGTTGTCCCTGACATGTGGGTTTCTCTTTGCCTGTATCTCAAATGCCCCTTCACTGTGTTGAAGGCTTGCTTTGCTTCCCTTCTTCAGATGCCTTTGTTTTTTGTTTGATTTGTTTTTCTCCTTGTTTATGGAGTGTTGACTTGTCTAAGTTTTAGGCTTTCTATTGGAAGTCTAACTCACTCTTCCCTTTCTGTTCTGAAGGTTCCCAAAAGAATCCACTTGGATACTCCCTTAGCAATTCCAGGGGGGGTATGCCTGTTTAGCCCATGCCTCGGTGCTCTGTGCTTCAGGTGGTCCTGGGAAATCCCCTATCTAAGCTCTATGCACTCAAGTCTCACAGTGGCAACAGGCCTACCTTTTATACCAGCTATCAGGATGACTTCGCCCCCACAGCCACACAAGACAATGATTTAATCAAACCAATGAGACAATCCTCCAACAACCCAGAGATAGAATGACCCAACAATCCAACTGGCAGAAGTGCCCAGCTCCTACCTGTGCTTCAGGTGGTCCTGGGAAATCCCTGATCTAAGCTCTGTGCACTCCCTCATCTGGATTTTTAACATTAGTTCTGGAGCTTAAACTCCAGTCTTGATACTTGCAAAGCAAACACTTTACCAACTGAGCTATCTCCCTATAGTAAGCTCCTCTGGACCAGCCAAAGAAGTTCAGGTCACAGCCAAGGAGTGAAGGTGAGTAGATCACGAAATCAACACACAGACACAGAGAGTAGAGTGAAAGGCAGGGAGGATGAGAGCTCCTGCTAAACTCATTTAATTTGGGAAAGATCAGGCTTTATATATCACATCCTCTGCTTCTTCTGGAAGCATATCAGGTGCTGATCAAACCACTGACTCAGCATAGGTTAAGTCTGTTCTGCGGGTGTGTAACACTCTACATCTCCCCAACCCAGAATCTAGCTTTTAGGCCAGGCATGGCAGCAAACACTTTCATCCCAGCACTCAGGAGGCAGGGGCAAGCAGATCTCCACGAGTTTGAGGCCAGCCTTGAGTTCCAGACCAGACAAAGTTACATAGTAAGACCCCATCTCAAAAAAAGTCTATATGTTTAATGTGGAAGATATTCTACTTTTTGGAGAAAAGTAAAAGACAAAAGTTTGTTGACACCTCTAGTATTACATCTTCACCTCCTCCCATGAGTCAGTGCCGCTCAAAATGGGTTCAAGAAATAAAGTGGGCTTTGCCATTGAATGAACAGAGCCTCTTCCCATTGTGCCCAGGAAGGAATCTCATTCATCAACCCCAGATATCAATTACCATTAGTCACTAACTAGCAAGTTCCCTCTGAGTACCCAAGATGTTGGATCTGAGACTCTGTCCTGGCAGTTCTCTGCTGGACCATAAGAAGAAAACAGCAGCAAATAGCAGGTGAAATCTTTAAGCATTTAAAAGGAAACTGGTCAGGAAACAGAAGGAAAAAATACCCTCCACGAGGATTATCTAGATTCCATGCTGATGGGAAATGGCTCACAGGCCATGACTTTCTCTCTATTTAATATGGAAAGGTTGTATGAAAAATAATTCCTTATTTCACAATGTTCATGTGAGAATTAAGTGCGATAATGACCATGCCAATAAAATTTTTATCAACTAGATAGGATGACAAAAACAATAGTATGTTTGTTATTTGCAAAATAGAGACTATCGCATTCAATATATAATTATGAATTTGTGAAGCCTATTATAAAATGCTCAGTAATTAATTTGTAGTGTAAGAAAAGATAATGAAAAGAAAGCCACAGAAAATCTTAAAATTCTCCTGCTGGGGATTAGAGGAAATAATTAATGTAGGCCTACCTCACTCAAGATAAAGCTTAAAGAAAATTAAAAGTTGGACAATTCTATGTTTGGCACTATCCACATCTCCCCTCTTAAATATATATTTGCCCTAACTTGTTAAATAACAAAAGTTTTGTATTTGTCTCTTGAATAATTAGGTGACAACAGTCCTATTACTAGCTAACAAACTACCCAGCTGAAGTTTACTCTCCTCAAACAGCATTTTTCTTCCTGTTGCTTACACCTTTTTAAGTTTTCAAATATTACCCCAAAATTCCTTAACACATGCTTCCCATTGAGGCCTTAGACTCTCCCCCCCCCCATGATATTGGGTTCTGAGGTTGCTTGGACTTCAGAATGCAGTAAAATTGAACCCTGGCCTCACAAAACTATCAGCTCTAGGATTCTCTTTCATTATGATAGGAATTTCACCCTCATGGTGTAAGGAAGCCAGGAAAGTCCACAAAGAACTCCACTAGACAACTGAGGCTCTTGTGGCTCCATCCTAATATCCCAGGAATCACCCAGCACCAACTCATTAGTCACATGAATGAGCCCCTTTGGAAACTGATACTCTAGTTCAAGTTGAACAGCTTCCAATGTGCAGAGAACAAGAGGCTGCAGAGTGCTTATCCCTAAATAGGACACCTATTTCAAACCATTGCCTCCCAAGACTCAGGGATCATTGCAGAAGGGGGCAGAAAGATTGTAAGAGCCAGAGGGGCTGGATGACCACAAGAAACAGTTTCCCAGACAACTTGGATGTTATTCATATGAACTCACAGTAATGGTGACAGCATGCACAAGTCTTATGCAAGCTCAAACCAGACAAAATCCCACCATAGACATGAAGTGGGTAAGAAACCCCAACCCAGCCTAAGGAAAATGTGGAAACTGATGGCTCCTAAGATGGTCAGAGACAGTCTTTTAAGGATGGAACTCTTGGTAAGTTAACCAGGCTCCAGTGGATGGACCCACACTGAAGGATATTTGGAGACACAAATTAGAGATATATATAGTTATAGATATACTTATATAATATATATATGGAGAGAGAGAGAGAGATAGAGAGAGAGAGAGAGAAAGGACACTAAATACCAATAAATTATATTGTATGGAAATTCAAGAGATGCAAAAATTTGAAAATTGAAAAAAATTAAATGGCTTCAGCTGATGCCATGTGAAGCATCAGCACTGTCCAAATTACCAATTTCTGAGCTAAACAGCTATACTCCCAACCATTAAGCTTGGGAGAACATGTTACATGGTAGTAATGACTGACTCCCATCCAGCCATCAAGCTCTTGTCTTTGGGCTCTGGGTCTTTGAACTACAGAATGCAATAGAAGTAAGCTCAGGCCTAACAAAACTATCAGCCCCTACATTTAAGCTCCTGGCTTTTTAACATTAGTCCTGGAGCTTAAACTCCAGCTTGATACTTGCAAGGCAAACACTTTACCAACTGAGCTATCTCCTCAACCCAGAATCTATCTTTTAGGCCAGGCACTTTCATCCCATCCCTCAGGAGGCAGGGAAAGGGAATATGAGAATAATTTGCTTTAGTGTTAGACTGTTAGCAACCAGGAGCAAATCCTGCCCAGATACTGACTAGATAGAAAACTCCTTTTACCCTTACAATGCATTTTTTCCCTTTCTAAAAGCATATAATTTTCTAAAATGGGCCACATTCTTTGTTAAGAATTTCTGAGCATTGTTGATCCTTCTCCAGACATGGCATGGAATTCTAAGACATTAGTACCTAAAAAAAAAAAAAATCCTTTAGTTTCCAGGATTTAAATCATTCCTGAATATATGTTTCTTACATAAGAACAGTTCTATAGATAAGACTCATTGAGCAGGTAATGAAGTTTACATGGAAAATATGTTCAAATGAACCATCATCAGACACTAAATGGCTGACCATCATAATGATTCACACTTCAGAGTTTTCCTATTTTACACATTTCTTTTGTAAATATAACTCCTAAAAAACATTTGTATTGACAAAAAAAATCCTGACCCCTAGCCAATGCTAACATATAGGTAAACTAAGGTTTCCACTTTAGTGGTAACGCCCAATTAGATGGGGAAATAACTCAGAAAGCGAAGTGACATGTAGACAGACAACGGGAGTAAGGAAAGACCTGAGACAGTCTTCTGCTTTGACTTGCTAGTCTTTGCTGCCCTTATCAGCTACACTTCAGCATCTGTAGGGAATTTCTCAAAGGTTCTAAGCATCTCCTCATTCAGTTTTTCATTTGCCCCACAGAGATAGCTTCCAGGTTGAATCACATTTTAGAAAGATACTCTTATTAAACTGAATGATTAGTCATATTTAAAGCAGTATGATGGGTCCATGGGTAATTTATTTTGAGTCTTTCAGCACAGACAGGCATATACTCCCAATAATGGACCAAAAAACAGTGAGAGGAGAAATTTAACCTAGATAACAAAAGTAACAGTCATTTAATTTGAAGAGGGATTAAGAAAGAACACTGAACACCTCAACCTACTTGTTCCTTTATTACAACTTTTAAAATTTTCAGGAAACCTTGAAAAAGATTATTTGATTAAGATTTTTAAGATTTAAGATCCAAATAATGTGTAATGGGTACTTCATAGACACCAAAGATCACCATGAGAAGAAAATATTGATTTATTTAAAAATAAATATAACAAGCCGGGCGTGGTGGCGCACGCCTTTAATCCTAGCACTTGGGAGGCAGAGGCAGGTAGATCTTTGTGAGTTCAAGGCCAGCCTGGTCTACAGAGTAAGTTCCAGGACAGCTGGGACTACAGGGAGACCCTGTCTCGAAAAGACCAAAAAAAAAATATATATATATATAACATATTGGCATTGACCTAAGGAATTTTTAATATAAACTCTCAACAGGGGCAAAGTAATGTACCTTTAAAAACAGCTACAGGTGGGTGGTGGCACATGCCTTTAATCCCAGCACTCAGAAGGCAGAGGCAGGCAGATCTCTGTGAGTTCAAGGCCAGCCTGGTCTACATAATGAATTCCAGGTCACCTCAGGCTATAGAGAGACCCTGTCTCAAAAAGACAAAAAAATAAAATTAAAACAAAGAACAGCTACAAGGTACAGAGTGAAAGAGGGTTAGCTTGGAGCTTCCGAGAGAGACTGGGGGAAGATTCACAAAGCTTCTTCTTTTATAAGATTGATTTTTATGGCTTTTTATCATATGTACACATGTGTGTCTGCATGGAGGTATGTACACAAGTGCAGGAGCATGTAGAGACTAGAGGCATTGGATGCTTGTGGAGCTGGAGTTACATACAGGCACTTGTAAGCTACCTGATGGGGGATTGAGAGCCAAACTAGGGTCCTCTGCAGAAGCAAGCAGTACCTGCTCTTCACTGATGAGCCATCTCTCCAGCCCCTTGCAAAGCCTTTTAGATGGTATGAAAAGGGAGAAGGCATTTGATGAATAGCATGCACTCAGCAAGAAGCCTGATGTGTTATAAAAGGCCTAAAAACAGGAATTAAAGTTCTGTGTTGCCAAGAATGGGAAGGTGAGAAGTAGAAAGAGCTGGGGGTCTCTCATTGACTGGGTAAGATGGGATTTGGAACAGCACAACAATCAATCCTGTGCCCTTGAAACATGGAAATAGAAATGTGTTGTATGAAAGCCTTTTCCCTTTGCTCTTGGAGAGCAAATCCTATTGGAGAGGATCCAGGGATCTGAGACAACACAATGTAATACTATAGACAACACAGCAGGGTCTAGGCCAGACACCAGCAAAGAGAATGAGCCTGTCCTGCTCCCAGTGTGCTTGCAAGGGAGCATGGAAAATGGCCATGTGTTGAGCACTGGATGCTGACGAGACCTTCAAGACAAAGGGAAGAACATTTACAAAGGAAGGGGTATGTGGGGGAGTGGGACTGGTTCTGAAATATCCATTGTGCAGAGGAAGAAGCACAGTGACAAGCTCTATGAAAGCACAAGGAAAGGATCAGAGCTGAGAAAAACTGTCAAAGAAAATACTAACAGGACTAGCCTGACTGGCACTGGAGGTAAAGAGGATGATGGAATTTAGAAAACAAGACAGCAGGGGCTGCAGAGATGACTCAGTGGTTAAGAGTACTTGCTGCTCTTACAGAGGACCCAGGTTCAATTCCCAATACCCATGCTCCTAACCATCTATAACTCTAGTTCCAGGGGATCTGACATCCTCTTCTGACCTACTCAGGTAAGAGGCACACACAGCACACATACATGCATGTAGGCAAAACATTAACATTAATAAATAAAAACAAATCTTTTTTTGAAGAAAGCAGCAACAATAATAAAATCCTCTGTAAGTCTGTGATACCAAAGAATGATAGTGATTTCACAACATTAGAGTAAGTGCTATTGCAAGGGAAGGAGCTGTTGACGGAGAGAACATGCTTGTCTTGACTCTCCTCTATCAGACATGTTGGCAAGTTGAAGAGAATTTGGAAACCAAAAAGAACATAAAATTGAAAAGCAGGGCTAAGATGCTCAATGCATATTTTGGAATTGTTCTTGAGACCTGGAAGAAACTCAATGAATGTAAAAAAAAATATGGGCAATTTTCCCATGGAATTTGAACACACATATCTACCCAACATATCAGAACATAGCATACATTATGGCACACTTTATTTAGAGTACAGTTGACTATTGAGTATAATGTTTATAAGCCAGGTCTACTCACTATATTGAAGCCAGTTGATTTCTATTCTCAACCTAGGAGGTTAACAATTATCAAATATCTATTTATATCTACTATGAAAATTGCTTTTATTTTCTTCACGAACAAAACTTTTAAAGTACAAATTCTACTGGGAAAATATTTGCCTACACACCAAATCTTCTTTTGATGAAAGAATAGCTTAATTAGTTGACTATTACATACATAAATTATGTGTTCAACAAAATATGAATACGCTTTAGAAATAAAAGGAATGACACTAGTAATTATACACTGAATTCTTGCTGACCAACTTGCAAAACATTTACATTACAGTTAGTAGTTTTCAGCCAGGAATAGTAGCCATCTCCTTGGGAGGCTGAGCAAGAAATATCATGAGTTCCATACTAACCTGAGCTACATAAGGAGATTCAGGCTAGTTTAAGCCATGTAGAAAGTCCCTGTCTCAAAAAAAAAAATTAATGAATAAATAAAATTAGTGATTGATCTTTTTTCATTTCTAAAATTACTTTCCCTAAATTAAAATGAAGCAAGAAAATGGAACGTACTTGAAGTGTTATAGGTAATATAAAAAGAACTACTACTATAATTTATTCTAAACTGTCCCTTAGTGATCTGGGAAACACTATTTTTACCAGGAAACCATGATAAGCTAGAACTAAATAAGGTGTTCTAAAGGGCAAGTCAAATAGTTCTTCCTATGACTGGAAATCTAAGAATATTGCATTGAAAAAGAAGCAGATGCATGCTTTCATTGTGCATAGTCCTAAAGGGAAGTGCTAATGACTAATTCAATAACTTGGCAATATTTTGCAAGACATTATAGCAACATCTTATGAAAGAAAAATGTCTACTAAAATCAACCTAAAAGTTACATTTTAAGTAACACAACATACTGTAGTTTAGAGTTCATATTTTATTGGTTTTCAAATAAAGAAATGCCCCAATAGTCTCTAGACATATAACCATAGCAATGTGATACTTATTTTATTAATCTACACAGCAATGTTACCTGCAAAAATACAGGTCAAATAACAGCTGAAGGAAATAGCTTGGGTTTTACAAAGAGTCTAATTATTTTTCAAGTAACAAAACTGAAAACCTATCAAAAATGTTTTCTGTTCTGTGGAGCAATTAAGGTGGGGTTAAGGCCCCAAGGAGAGGCTTAATGTAAATATTTAAAGCTGGAGTACATTAACATAAACATTTGTAGTTCTACTCTACACAAGGAGGAATGAACTGAAGTAAATCTCTCTGCAAACACTGTGTACTTTCACGCTGGATGAGTCAGGAGTCAGAAGCTGCTGTATACACTGTTCTGGTTCATTACAGGGAAAGTCACAAATGCAATTTAATATGGGGAAAAAGCACATCGAACGAAGTGCAGGAGAACCAGGCATTAGCTTATAGGTGTCAACTCCCAGTGGAATCATCCAGATTCATAAGGGCAGATCCACACATCTCAGAATCCAACATGTTCCCTGTCCAGAAGTACTTTGTGCTGCATTCTCCCAGCAGTGACACATGACAACTTACTCAAACTGTTTCCAACCAAGAAAGCTCCCATGAGCCTTGGTGTCTAGAGAGTTGATCACCTACCGATACTCCCATCCCACCCCCCACAAAACAGGCATTCGCTACAGATTACATTACCAGCTGAACCCCCGACTGGTGGAACATATTCAGGCTTCAGGGGTACAAAAACTGTCTTGTCCTATAGAGTCTGCCAAGGACTCAGAGCTCAACTCCAGGAGCAGACAAGGCCCTTACTCACACACTACTGATCAAATTTCCCAATGAATATGCGAAGGGTTATTTACTAGTAACAAAAAGATAATAGGCAGTAAATATTAATTGGTTTTAGGAAAACAATTATGCTATTTTATATAAACTTAGTATTTATGGATGGAGACTGCCAGAAAACAGTGGTAGGAATTGAAGGTGATTATGCAAAGAGTTAATAAATGGGGTAAGAAAATAAGATGCTCTATAACTAAAAGAAAGTATTCCCTTTCTTTGTGCACTTTCTCTGCGTGTATTGCTTAGAAACTTGTCTGGTCATCTAAAATCAAAACTCATTCTACTACCTGAGGATAAGCTCATTTAGGGAGGCTGTGAATGGTCTTGGAGTTTCCCAAGAAAATGTTTTATTTGTGCCTGATATTTGCCTGATCCCTTAAATCCTTAGTCCAGTTTATTAGTGTAGGAAATTGGAGTTCAAGAGTCTGAGTTGATAAAACAACCCATCACATTATCACAAGAACCACAGGTAGATAAGACAAACCTCAGAATCAATTTATATTTTTTGTTTTTTAATATTCTTTTTTGAGTTTTATGAATTTCATATACAATATAGTTTGTATTCTATTTAGACTCCTTCCCCTATCTGCACCCCCTCCTAGGGCCCCTTCCCACCAGATTTTATGTACTCTGTCATATATTTTAAGGCCTATCAAGTCAAACGTGTATCCTCAAATGTCCTTTAGTATGGATCTATTCATTAGAGCCTGGTTAACCTATTTAGTCACACCCTTAAAGAAAACTGACTCTCCCTCTCCCAGCAACTCCTGGTTGCCAGTAGCTCCTCAGCTAACCTTGGGGCTTCTTACCCACTTCCCCATTTCTATGTGGGATTTTCTGTGGCTTGAGCTTACATAAGTCTTGTGCATGCTGTTAACCATTGCTGTGAGTTCATATGAGTAACTAACCAGCTTTCTGTAAAACTGTTTCCTATGATCATCCACCTTCTCTTATTTTTTTTTTATTTTTTTTTTATTTTTTATTTTTTTTTAATTTTTTATTTTTTATTTTTTTGGTGTTTTTGAGACAGGGTCTCCCTGTAGCTCCGGCTATCCTGGAACTCACTCTGTAGACCAGGCTGGCCTTGAACTGACAAAGATCCACCTACATCTGCCTCCCAAGTGCTAGGATTAAAGGCGTGCACCACCACGCCTGGCCTTCTCTAACTCTTACAATTTTTCCAGCCCCTCTTCCACAATGAACAGTGAGCTTTGGATGGCAGAGGTTTGATATGGGTATCTATTCAGGGATAAGAACTCTGCAGTCTCTTATTCTCTGCACTTTAGACAGATCTGGGTTAATCATCATCTGTTGTATGAGGAAGTTTCACTGATGAGAGCTGAAAGATGTATCAATATCATTTCCACCCCCTGTTCGCTATGTTCCTTCAGTCTTAAGTATAGAGGTTGCACTATAGGTGTGTTTCTCAGGTCTGGGCACCTCAAAGACACTTATTCTCTGTGTTTGACCAGTCTTGGAACTTTATAATAGTCTCAAGCTTGAGTGGTGAGAGATCAGGCTAGTCCTGACTCTTTACTTCAGACTGTATCAAATGGCACAAAATTGTGGTAATGGGGAACTGGGGAAATGGCTCCATCAGTAAAGTACTTGCCACACAAATGTGAGGTCCTGAGTTCAGAACCCCAGCCTCAGTGCCAAAGCCGGGCAAGGTGGCCACATCTATAACCTCAGCACTGAGGAAGGAGAGGCAGGAGGGTCTCAGGAGCCCTTAACCTGCCAATCTAGCCAGTCAATGAGCTTCATGTGAGTGAAAGACATTGTCCCAAAATAGTAAGGTGAAGAGGGACTAAGGAACCTGAACCTCTGGTTTCCACTCATGCACACATATGTACACACACATATGCACACACACACACATACACCACACACAAAAACAGAAACACAAAATCAAGGTAATAAATTATTAGTATAATAACTTAAGGATGACAGAGGTATCTTTAGATAGTTTTAATAAACAGTCTAATTACATTTGCAAAAAAGCATCCACCAATCTCCTTATAGTTTCTAAATAATGGCATTGTCATTACAGAAACAAAGTAAAAAACTGTGATGATAAACATGTCCTTTTCTCTCCCACTATCTTGGCTCTAGTAAGCCTGAAAACTCATCTAATTCATTCACTAACTCACTGTGGCCACTGGAAATCTTTGGATTACCATTAATAGCTACTATAAAAAGTCAACATTCCCAACCAGAACACTTCCGACCAATTACCCTAAGCCACAGGAGTGTGTGTAGCTGCTTCTCTGATACTGGGTGTGCTTGACACAGCCAGGGCTACCTCCAGTCTTTGAAAATAATTACAAGGGATGTTAAGTGTGACATGGACGCAACTGATACACTTGAGAATTAAATAAATATCACTATTCTATTAAGGACAATGAGGACATATCTGCCCAGTGATTTATTTTCATTCAAAGAGAAAAAGAAACTAACATTTTAAATGGAGTGCCTATGACAGTGAATTTAGTCTTTTGTGTGATCTGTGTGACTTAAAGAATATTAAGAATCACAGGCAAGTTGATATTTTTAGGCTGGATGAATAAATTGATTTCCAGTAATAAATTCCATGTATTACTATCCATTTTACATAAGTTTCTTCTGATGTGATCTCTGGAGACTCAGGAAAATGTGAAGTCTCTATCATAGGTACTACTAATAGCAATTTGTTCATCTTTCCAAAAAATATTTATTGTGACAGATACTTTTCTAAGATGTAACAAAACTATAGTGAACAAAATAAATTTTTTTTTTGGTCTTTTTGAGACAGAGTCTCCCTTTAGTCCCAGCTGGCCTGGAGCTCAACTATGTAGACCAGGAGGGCCTGATCTCACAGAGATCCACCTGCCTCTGCCTCCCGAGTGCTGGGATTAAAGGCATGTGCCACCACTCCTGGCATGAACAAAATTTTTAGGGCCTAGGGAGAAAGCTCAGTCAGTAAGGTTTAGCCTGCTGCATGAACACAGGGACCTGAGTTCAGATGTCCAGCAACTATGTAAGCTGGCCAGCCACAGCATGCCTCTTTAAACCCAGAACTGAGGGACAGGGAAGGGCAGAGACATGTGGATCCCTGGAGCTATTGCTGGCCAGCCAGCCTAAACAAACCAATGAGCTCCAGGTTCAGTGAGAGACTCTGTCTCAAAAATAAGGTGGCAAATGACCAAGGAAGATACCTAATGTCCTCTGGCCTACACATGCGCACACACACACACACACACACACACACACACACACACACTCACACATAGACCATACACACACAAAAAAAATTAAGCAGAAGAAAATCATCTTTCAAAGACCTTAAATTTTGGCTCATTAATGGTTTATGCTTAAGCATCTTCTATTTGGCACATGTATAGCAGCTTGGCCATCATTTACTACTTCCCCTGTGGGTCACATGTGAACTCAATGGGATGGGGGAGACCTATTCCAGGGTGTACATACTAATGAAAACACTCCAACTACATAGCTAAATTCAATTTATAGGCTAGAAATTAAAAGATGCATTTAATTATCAGTCTGCCAGCACTTCTATTATCTTTTGGCATTTATGTAGGTTAATAAAGTGTTATGTTCTGCAAATATAACTGGAGTAATCCACAATTGATTGAGTTAATTAAGCATAACAATTGCCAAGAGCTAAAAATAATGAGAAAGGAGAATTTTAATGAAATACTGCATAATACCACAGTGCTGCATCAAAGAATGTGGATAACAAGATTTTCATGTGTGTGTGTGTGTGTGTGTGTGTGTGTGTGCATGTGCTTATGTGTATACATACACGTGAGCACCTTGCTTTTAAATTTTAAGCAAATAAAATATGCTTAATAAAAGTATGCACATTTCTAATGCTCAGACTAATGGAAAATAAGCTGTGATAAATTATTTTTGTTATATCTCAAGTGAATACTCCATTATTTAAACTTTTATATAAAGTATCTTCACAACAGAAACATGCAATTAATATTAATCAGAATCTCTTAGTTCTAAGAAGGGAATGAAGATGTGAATGCTAAAGTTGCTTTATTTAATTCAAAATATTCATGAAAGGATTTTAAAAAAATAACTTTCCATTGTCCTCTTTTTTATTTTATATTATTCCAAAATATGTATGTATATACTCTGCACATAAGTCAAAATTACAAATCTGAAAAGAAACTATAGGTTCATTCCTAAACACATTTAGAGATTCACATTTTAACAGTAAATTTGCATGCAGGTATAAAGATGTGTAACTTTACATTCTTTTTTTTTTTAGAATATGACTACATACCTTCCATCCATATATGGTAATTACAATCTGTGAATATAAGTGGTGGGACAATTCTAGAGCCCATTTAGAGATTCACATTGGAATAGCACAGTTGCTTTCAGATACAATGAAATATAATAATGAAGTTGCTCAGTTTGCCTGCCAACTGGGGATTTGGTGTTAGCATCCACAAATGA